>JAPYZE010002515.1:0-15916 GCA_030522805.1 Leptomastidea abnormis
TATATATATATATATATATATATATATGTGTGAACTTGATGAAATAAAATGTGAATTTCTCTTTCGTAATGCTTGGATTTATTTTTTATTAAATATTTTCTTATACTTTTTTTTATAGTACACTTACTTGGCAGAGACTATGTGATGACTGTGAGATAAAATGTGTGTGTGTATGTGTAAGTGTGTGAATTTGTGATTTTATACACTCCGCTTGACCCTTAATTATCCGCGAATGATAGTGGCGTTTGTGCGGATTCGGCGAAAAATTTATTTGCCGTCGCAAGAAAAACTTAGCCTTTGACGTTAATGCAAGTTTTTATCAGATTTTTTCTTTTTTTTTAAATTTTTTTATGAAAAGTTAAAAGCACTGTAAATATGTTATAACTATAAAATATTTTGTATTTAATAATGTATTAAAATTGTGTTTTTGCAAAATTTTATTCGCTCTATTTTAAATTTAAGTTTAAAAAAAATTAATAATATCAATTAAAGTGCATTACATAATTCATAAAAAAAAAACTTTAATTGATATGTACGCTTTTTTTCTTTTTTTTTTTTTATAAAATCGACCAACTAAATAAAAGAAAAAAAAATTGTCAAATAAAATTTGTATACATAATAATTTACTTATCAATACAAAGAGAAATCTTAAAATAAACAATAATGAATCCACTGTTGTAGATCGACAATCTCAAGAGATCATACACATTATACTTGTTCGAACAACATGCATTCTCAGTCGCGTGCAAGCTCTAAATTTATCTCGACTCGTATTTTCTACGCAAAAAAATCTTACAGACTTGCTTGCTTCCCGACATGTAAGTATTTATTTCAATGTCAGTTATATATAATAAGTATAGCTGTTCGATTTTAATGACGTTTCTCGATAATTTTTTTTATACTTTCGTTGTTGATTTATATTCTACATCATATATGTAGTACTTTTATACTTGTTATTATAAAAATTAAACATTTTTTTTTACATTAATACTAATTATTTTCAAACTTTATATTTTTAACGAAATGTTAAGCACTATTATGCATTTTATACGTATAGAATTCAGAATGTAAGTGCATATGAATGGTATATGTTGTGTGGCAAAATTCACAAGAATATCTTCGTTGGGGCTAATTAAGAGCTTTAATATATCCTATATAGCTGCAGCTTGTGTGTCTGCAAGCAATTAAGCCATGCTCTCCCCTCCTTCTCATCCCCCCTTTATATATACGCGCCTTTTCTTGATTACAGACTCTTCCTTGTGTATTTTAAAATAGCTGCCAGAATATTTTAAAAGCCCAAACGCAATGCACTTAAACTTTGTAAAGCGCTCTCTCGAGTATGTAAGTAGGTTTTGTTAATTTTTTTTATGTGTGCTAAACTTTTTTTGTGGTTTGGATATTTTTAAATGAGAGAGAAAGGAATGTATGTTGTAAAGTTTTGATTAAGAGATTAAGTAGAATATGGTGTGCATTGAATGCAGATTGTGTCATAAGAATATAAATGGTTGTTTGTTTAATATAAACAAGATGATTATTGTTTAGTTTTTATAACTATAGTGTTTAAAATAAAATAATAAAAATAATAACATTGAATAATCAAAGATTGAAACATTTTAACATAAATGCGTGTATATAAGCTTTTCATGTCAATAAAATATGTCAATTTAACTTGTTACTCCAATGAAATCTTTAATAGAGCGTACGTACTCTGTAATGTCTATTCCGAGACAATATAATATCAACAAAGCATATCAATATAATTTACGCGTATCGATTCAATAAATTTTGCTGTTACACATTGTTTGTACATTAGACTTGTTTATTCTCATTGAATATAATTTACATTTTTTTTAAAGGTTTGTTTCTTGTACAATATAATCAATTGTCACATATTATTGGAATTTGAAAAAATAATCAGTTACTGTGAAGTAATAGATAAATAATTATGGAAATGAAATTATCGAATCAAAATTTTCATAAAGCATCTCACATTTTAAAAGAAAAACAGCTTACACGTCAAAATTAATATTTACAGCTTTTATCAACTTCTAAATAGTAAAAAAGAAAACAGAATTTAAAACTTACTTAGAATTGCAAATTCATCTGATACCTTCATGTCCGTCAAGAAAATTTGCATTTTAAACAATTTACACTAATATGAAAATATCACTATATAACCAAATAGTATAACAATACAATTGCAAAAATAAAATGCATAACTTTACAAGTTTACAACCGCCAAAATCTCCAACAAAATATCAATCTCTATATTGTCGATAATAAATATCCAACTGTCGGTCACCTCAAATATATAAACATAAAAGACAAAAAGCTCTGTCGGCAAAGTGGTCTTTTTCTAACACGCGGACGCGAACACTAAAATAATCTCAGCAAGCCAAACATACATATATAGTACACACTTATAATATATTCACTTAGAGCCATTCTCTCTTTTATTCTCAGCAGGATTCACTTTCCAAAGTGCTTTCAATACCGAAGGAAGAATATACATTTTTTTTTGAATATTTTAATTATACACATTGCATAAGACGACAATAAAGCAATGCCACAAACTCCAAGCTCTTGTGAAACTGAAGGTTGTAATGCTCCAGCAAGTCTGCAGTGTCCAACCTGCCTAAAAATCGGCATCCAGGGCTCGTTCTTCTGCTCCCAGGTGATGCCGAACATAACCTATAATCTCGCTTTACATTATACCTTTACTTACAATTTTACAATTAGCCTTATATCTCATTTTTTAATATGAATTATTTATTTTTTTATTTTTCATTTTTGTTACTTGGTCCACATACATAAAAATAGGATTGTTTCAAAAGCAGTTGGAAAACCCACAAAGTTATTCATCAGCTAGCAAGTAAGTCTTAAATAATTTACACATCTATTTCATTTGGTATGCTTAGAATTTGAATTTCTTTAGCCGCTTCCGGTTTTATTATTATTAGACAGTTTATAAGTTTATTTTTAAACATAAATACTGCTTGTGTCAATGAACTTTGACCTGAGCTTTTGTATGATCAATTTCTTATTTATCAACTGATTGTATGCTTTGTGAACTTTGTTGTAGAAGGGGATGGCAAAACTGATCCAGAGGGGTATAATCCCTGGCCACACTTCCATTACACTGGTAAACTTCGTCCAGCACCAAGAGATCCTTTGAGAACAGTGCCAGAAG
Organism: Leptomastidea abnormis; assembly: GCA_030522805.1. NCBI lineage: Eukaryota > Metazoa > Arthropoda > Insecta > Hymenoptera > Encyrtidae > Leptomastidea > Leptomastidea abnormis. Next base: position 3,191 of record JAPYZE010002515.1, read on the forward strand.
CTATTGCCAGGCCTGATTATGCTACGCATCCAACTGGTATACCATTGGGAGAGCAGGCAGTTAGAGGTTCTGCTTATATTAAAGTTCTGGATGACGAAGAGATCGCAGGAATGCGAGTGGCTTGCAAGGTATAGTTTAAATTTAGTTACATTGCATTTGCTTATTTTTACTGTGATGTTGAATTTTTGATGACATTCATGTTTGATACATAGCTTGGCAGAGAAGTATTGGATGAAGCAGCAAAGGCATGTGATGTTGGGGTAACAACTGCTGAGATTGATAGGATTGTACATGAGGCTTGCATCGAGAGAGATTGCTATCCTTCCCCTTTAAATTATTACCAATTTCCAGCAAGTTGTTGTACTTCGGTAAATGAAGTTATTTGTCATGGAATTCCTGATCAGAGGCCCTTGGTTGATGGTGACATTTGCAATGGTACAGTATTTATATATTATATTTTTTTATAACTTAGTTTTTATCCTGAAAATAGGCTATTAAAAACAGTATTAAAAACATTATTAAATTTTTATTTGTGTATTTCATTTTATAATTTTGTTTTAGTTGACATAACGGTTTACCACAAAGGTTTCCATGGGGATCTCAATGAGACATTTTTTGTTGGAAATGTTAAACCAGAAATAAAAAAACTTGTTCAGGTGACTCATGAGTGCCTTTCAAAAGCTATAGATATTGTACGACCAGGCGAAAAGTATAGAGAAATTGGAAATGTCATTCAAAAACATGCACAAGCTAATGGACTAAGTGTTGTACGTAGTTATTGTGGACATGGTATTCATCGTCTTTTTCACACTGCTCCTAATATTCCACATTATGCAAGTAAGTCGTTTTGCATACTAATTATATTTACTTGAATATTTTACAATAGACTTAATTTATTAATTTTTCAAATTATTTTTTTTTTAGAAAATAAGGCAGTTGGAGTTATGAAACCAGGACATTGTTTTACAATCGAACCGATGATCTCACAGGGTAATTGGCGCGATGTTATGTGGCCTGATAACTGGACTGCTGTTACATCAGATGGCTTGTGGTCAGCGCAATTTGAACAAACGCTTTTAGTTACCGAAACAGGCTGCGATATTTTAACGAAGCGGTTCACCAATGACGGTAGTCCTTGGTTTATGGATAAGTTATAGTCATTTTCATTAGAAAAACTGTAAATAATTGAAAAAGCGTTAGGTCAACCGTATAAAGTTAAATATTTCAACTATCGTTCATATGTAGAAGCATTAAAATTTAAAAAAAAAATTCGTATTTTTTCAATATTGTGATCTTGAAATATATATGCCATACATCTAATTGTATAATTTTATACAGTTAATGAAATTTTATGATACTATAATAAAAAAACATTGTGTACAGCGTTTTCAAAATCTATTAATAAAATTTATATTTATATTTTTTTTTATTTTACACGATTTAAAGATGCGATAATTTGATTTATATATTCAATTTTTAACAATGATGAAAATTTTTTCTTAAGTTGTAATTAAAAAGCCACATTTGTCAACATTTTTTGATTGTTATACATGAATTATTAAATCATTTTCAACCTCCAACATATACATTATTTTTATTGACATTCCTTTTTTATTTCATGAAAATATTTATAAAAAAATTTTATATGTTGTCCTGAGGACCTAAGCATGTGAAAGGATTACGTTACTTAAAGCATTTTTAAAATCACTATATATTAGGTAGCAGATTTTAACATTTTTTTTTCAAATAATAATTTTTATATGTTTATATAGATTAATAATTAACATACATAAATTGTTCTCGCATTCCATTTAACGTTTTTCATTTAAAATATGATTCGAACAAAAGACCAATAGAATTTCTCGAATTTTTTTAATATCAGCCAATCAGATACCTTTTACCATGTCTCGCTAAATTGACGGTTATTTTTTTTTCAGTCTTTGTTCGTGCTCGTGCCCGTGCAATGTTATAGTTAAAAAAAAAAGTTTATGTGTATAAAAGTGCGTGATTTAATTTGCTAAGGTATCTTTGAATCATAATAACCTTAAACGTTAATCATCGATTATTTCAAACAATAAAATGGTTATCAAAATAGTGTATATCCGACTCGAACCTAAAATCAAAAAGTATCATCATAGAACAAAAGTTAAGTTTTTCATCATCATCGAATTGTTTAGTTCAGTCATATAAGTTATACTGCAGTATTTTAAAGTTCAATATGTGTTTCCAAAACTAATAATAAAACAATAAGTATATTGGAGATCTTCAACCAACTCCACTCAATATTGCTGTAAACTCGGAGTCGGAGATGAGCATATATAGGTATATATCAACATGCATCGCAGTAATAAAATAAGGTATACAGTTTCTCTTTTGTTTTTTCTCAAAAAATCTTTACTAATATATATAAATACAAATAAATAAATACACATAAAAAATTCGTAAATAATACACGCATAAATAAATGAATAAACGCGATGATTAATTATTCGCATGTACATACATATACATGAATAATTAATAATAGACATAATGAGACATGTGTGTTGATAATAATACACATGAATGTTGATGATTACATGTTGTAATAATATATAAAAACAATGGTATAGGAGGATTTGTGCGGGTTGAGATGAGAAGGTAAAGGAGAAAGGGGGGAAGGGGTCAGGTAGCGAAGTCTTCGTACTTCTATAATATATAGACATAATTTTATATCATTCGGTATAATCATTGCAGGACCTCGACCTTGGCAATATATTTGTAATAATAATCCGGCCGTAAATAGTAAGCCACTGCAGGTACCGAAATTTCACGATCTTTGTTGTTTATGCGGGAAAAAAAATAAGGGGCGAGAGAGCACCTTCTTTATAATTTGCACCAATCTATATAGCGGGAGAGATATAATTATAGACAGCCCCTCTTTGTCAGTTATCCCGCTGCGCCCCCAATCAGCTGGTTATCGTCATACTTAGGGCGCGTAATATATGGTCTAGCTATATATGTTGGTTCGATAGATATATATCTATAGACTCTTCAATCTCGACCTTTCGACACGATTCGCGAGCCAAATTCAGCATCCTCGGATGTAGCTTCACGCGATGGCTGTTGTTCTGCAGCTTCGTCGTTCTCGTATTCGTAATCCTCGACAGTAAGCTCGGACTCTCGTTCTGGACTACCGTTTTCTGGCACGAGTATTCGTAAAGCATGCTTGTCCTCACCAACTGGATGTTGTTTGTCTCCTCGTTCCTAAAAATTGTAGATTTTTAAAATTTTATTTTTTATTTTTTATTCATTGTTTAAAAAATTTTCTAAATTATTACTTTTAGATGGAAAATAAAAATAAAATTAAGAATGAAATATTGAAGTTTTATTTTTAAATATATTGGTATATTGAGTGATCTCGAACATCCGGATATTTCATATAATTAAATTTATAATTTTTTTTTTTCATTACTATATTTTAAAAGTGACGCTGAGATTCTGAGAAAGATGAGATTAAAAAACAAAGACTGCGAGCTTGAGAGAAAAGGGAAAATAATCAAATAGATTCTTGGAATTGGGATAGCATATAATCAAATTAAAAAGTTGCGGTAAGAGCGTGAAGTACTACATAAATGTCAATGCAAAATTGACTGTATAGAAAAAAATTTAATTAAAAAGAAATAATAAAATGGAAAAAAATAGTCTTTCAAAAAAATGAAGAAAAAAATAAATTAATACGGATGCAAAATAGACCTCGTGGTCAAGTTTCATTATAGACTTGCAACTTTTCAATAGAAGCCGAATACATTGCAGTAGAATAAATTAGTGAAGAAAAAAGAAAAAGAAAAAAAAAACAAGTCACTTAGAACGTATATATATAGCGACTCTATAGAATATTGACGCAAGAGAGTGGGCGAGGATAAAAAGAGAAGAAACGAGATAGGTATTAAAAAACTTTTTCCACCGAAAGCAATGTTTGGGAAAAAGGGAGGGTTATCGAAATGTCAGGAACTCGATGGGATCCAACAAGACTAAGCTCGATAGAGAAAGAGGGTATTAATTATATACCTCGTCGCGTCGCGGCGTCTGTTCAACCCGAACTTTCTGCCTCCGGTAGTACGGTTTTTGCCTTCGATCGTGATGCTGTTGCTGATGATGCTGTTGCTCCTCTTCAGCTCCCTCTTCACCACCTACGTCTTCCTTCGTGTCCTTGTGATTCGTAGGAAGAGGTTGATCCGCCTGCTGCTGCTGTTGGCTTTGTAATTGTTGCTGTTGCTGCTGCTGCTGCTTCCTTAACTGACCTATTAATTGACTGTTAACGTTGCCAGCTGCTGCAAGTGCTGCTAGCTTTTCAGCTGCATCTCGATTTGGTAGTGTCGTGTAGAATTGGGTTGCTACGCTTGGTTCGCTTCCGATCTACGATGATTAATAGAACATGGCACGTGACTTTTCTTTGTGAGCAGGTTTCTTTTTTTTTTAGTTTTTTTTTTAGATGTCGCAAGCTCGAGCTTTTGAATTTTTTAAAAGCACTTTTTAAAGTTTTACGATACAGAGATGCGAAAGAATTTTTAATATTTCACTTTGAACTTTGCTTTAGCTTGGGATGTATATAATGAAAAATAAAGTTAGTATTGAATGACTGAACTTTAAAATGAAGTTAAAAATTTTGAATATGAAGAGGTAAAAAGAATTTTTGTTGATAAGGATTTTTTTTTTTTTTTTTGTGATATATTTAAAGCTTTTTTCTTTTTTGACACTTTACTATATGTACGTTCTTATAGTGCTTGGAGACTGAAAATGACAGACACCGAGAATTGAATACAATACTTGCGAACTCGAAAAATGTCACTATAAAATAAAATGACTTTTTGGTCGTTGGAAGAACGGTAAATTTTAACTGTTACAGGTGCCTGAGAACTGGTTATTTCTTTTATAATCTCAGCTAGTTTATCATTGTAGGTGAGCAACTTTATGAATGTAACAAATAGCTTTTATGGAATTTATTTTGTTTTTTTAAAAAAACTTGAACTATGCGATTAAAAAACAGATATCAATCGGAAAAAATTTGGCACAATAAATCTTTTCAGTTCAGTATAATATTAAACAACGTACTTACTCGAGTAATCAATTATTTTTTAATTAAAAAAAAATTTATTAAAAATTATAATAGTTACTTATTAGTATGCATAATGACTTTAATAAATATTTCAGCGATTTTTCGACTCTCCACGTAGTAAAATAATTTAAAAAACATTAATCAAATACAACAATAAGAAACTGTTTATCATTATACTTAAAGCCTTTATGACACTATAGAGCGTATTTTGGCATACAAGAGTTTGTGTAAAGACTCAGCCGATGGGGGCCGGGAATCGAAACCACGACCTATGAATTACGAAGCCAAAACTCTACCGACTGAGCCACTTTAGATTCCTACTTGTAATTGTATTTTCAGAATGATTTCATACATTAGACTACAATAACAAGAAATATCCCAAATTTTTTTTTATTTTACATATTTAGCGCTACATTCAAGTAAATGATCTTTGGATAGCAATTATTATTTTAAAAAAATACCAATCAGTAGTTGTATTTATAGCAAAATTAAAATAAGATATAAATTATTTTTTAAAAATTATTAAATCAAACCATAAGTAACATTTACCTTAGTAAAATATGTTGTTGGTTTAACATGGCCAATAGGGTTATCAAATTCAATATTGTTTTCTTGCTGCTCATTAGCATCTCCGGCATTAATTTCTTGAGAAATTTCGGAAGGATCAGGTGCTAAGCTATAATCTGCGGTTACCTTTCCCGAAGCGTAATTTTGATCGATGAAAATATTTTGGTGCTGTTGTTGTTGTTGTTGCTGGCCTTGCTTATTAGACTGCTCATCGTAATTGAATGAATGAAGAGTGGGCTGCGAGAAAGTTGCCTTTAAAAAAAAATATTTGCAATATATTTAAGAAAAAATTATATTTATTTACGTTTATTTGAAATTTTAAAATTAATATAATTTTTTGTAGTAATTTTCATTAATTAGTGTGAGGTATTAATTCCTCAATACCGAATGGAATTATTGAAATTCTATTTCAATTAGAATTTTGTTGGTAAATTAGGTAATATTAACTATGCAAGCATGTAAATGTCAAATAAATTAGTTAGCAGTATTTACTATTAAGTCGACCGCTAAAATTTACATAACTGCATTTATCTCTCTTTTCACCCCACTAAACTCGTTACAAAAACAAAATGTTTGTTAACATTGTTATTGATAATTGTCTTTTAATAACAATTTAATCAAATTTTCAATTTTAAAATAGTATATTTTGTCATTTGTAAAAAAGAATTTATGAATTTTAATTAGTTGACAAACATATATATATATATATATAATTTATAAATTAGGTATTGATAGCGCTTGTTTGATAAAATTAATAAAAAAGTTTCATTTTTAGTCAATTTTTAACAATTTTGAAATTAAATATTCTTGGACAAGTATAACTCAAATAAAAATAAAATAATTATTCGAAATATCTTTAAAAGCAATATTTTGACAAAGGATTCTATTGTTTACACGAATCTATTTAAGTGCATCCATTACAACTAGTAATAATGTTTGTTTTCAGTTTATAATGGATAATGCTAGTACCTCGACTAATAATCTAATGGCTTCATCTTACTGGGGCTGCTTTGACGATAATAATGGATCGAAATTTTGATAGCTATCGTATAAAGATAATGGCTTTTCAAACTCTCATACCCCATACTCCTTATTTCTTCTTTTTTAATGATTTGATTTTAAATCTAATAATAAATAGGCTTTATAAAGCATTTTAATGTTACAAAAAAAATATTTTATAGTAAATCAAATACGGTCGATAGATTTCTCCAAGTATATAAAATAAATACACAAGTAAAATACAATATAAAATAAGCATTCTTATAGCACAAAATTGAAAAAAAAAAAACTAAGTAGCTATCAAGTAGACTTTTCTTTTTTTTTTTCTTCATTATTATTAATCTCAAAGGTTGTATAAATCTTTAAACGATGCCAAACTAAAACTTTCTATTATCCTTTAAATGATTGATAAAAATAATAAATATTTATCCCGTCAAATACTTAATTCAGAAATCAAATGGTTCTGTCGTGTTTCAAAGTCACGCGTCACTAAGCTCATCAATATCTTCAGCTTTCCCTAGAGAGATTTTCTCTCTGTCTCTATTTCTCACTTACTCATCGGTATCTAGGGATACAACAGCAATCAATCGAAACATGCTATAGAGATTAACTTGAAGGGGTTTATTCTATACTCATATATAGCCATGACATATTCGTATTTAGCATAAAATAAAAAAAAAAAAAAAAGAAATCAAATTTAAAATTATCATTATATCTCACCTTGAGTAACGATCCCTGTTCATTTTGTTGCTGCTGTAACAATTGTGAAAGTTGCTGTTGTAACAAATGTTGCTGCATTTGGGGCGCCTGATTGAGAGCATACTGCTCGGTTAAACGATGAGGAAAAGCATTTAGGACCTCGTAGAGTTTAGCCGCGGACATGTGAGGTCCAGATTGTTGTTGCTGAGCTCCTAGGTGCAATTGGTGCTGTTGCTGCTGCTGCTCCGATTGACTTGGTTGATCTGAGACACTACCTGCTGAGCCTACATGCAAGTTGGCTTGCATTGAAACTCCAGCGCTTGCGGCATCAGCTTGCTGTTGCTGCTGCTGTTGATGATGTTGGTTATGCTCTGCTACCTGCTGCTGTTGCTGCTGCTGTGAGACTCGAGAGGATGCCGATGAAGGATGGCTTGGGTAAACGTCGTTAGCCTGTGTGGTAAGAGAAAGAGAGAGAGAGAATATATATAGGTATCCTCTTCTGTAGTGTAATAGTGGCAAGAGAGCCTTTGGCTGCACACGGAGAGAGACACCCCCCGCTTTATCCTATTTGCAGGGAACAGTGAGCTTTGGGCAAATATTTGCCGAGCGTGTGCCTTCTATCTGCGGTGAATCCGTTGTTGTGATGCCGCAACAATTACTATATATATATATATATATATATATATATATTTAGTGCGGTCCAAAGAACTTTTACGCTTCGTATCATCCCTTTAACTTGATGTTGTTTTGATCGACTTATTTACGTGAAGGTGTGTGTGTGTGTGCGTGGGAGGTTAAATTGTCCGAAGTATTCGTGAGCTATCGACCGTACGTAATTTTGCTATTTGACGGGCTTTATAATGGTTATTTTTCTTTTTTTCGGGGTAGGAGAAGCTTTTTATTTGTTCATCTAAATCTATACACTGCTTTGTCCGAAATAACGTAGTCGCAAAAATACGAATTTAATTAATTTTTACGGGGGAGCGTTATGGATAAAAAAAAAAGAGAATGTTATGGGAAAAAGTCTTTTGATGTGTGCAAATAGTCTTTGAACAAAAATTGTGTTGAACGTCGATATGTAAATTAATGCCATTGAATTGGAAAATAAAATAAAAAAAAAAAAAAAAAATTAAAAAGGAAAGAAAATTAAAATGCAATTTTAAATCGGAGAGGTAAAAATATAGGAATGACTTTTAATATGATTTTTTGATGCGTTAAATTAAAAAAAAAATACATATATATATATTTTTATTTGACAAACCTGTTGCTCATGAATTGAGGATGCGAATTGAGCTGAATCAAAATCGGGTGAAAAATAAGCTGCTGGCGCTGAGTTTATTTCATTTGATTCTGTGACTTCGTAGTGATGTGGTACGCTGCTCGTTGATATTGGATTTGATGCAGGTAAAACTCGTTGTGGTGTTACGCTGGTTTCTACAGGTGACGTTTTAAATGACTGATATTTATAGATATATATTAAATGTTTTATTGGGGTTACTGTGTTATAAAAAGTGTGATAATTGATTGATTATTATATAGAGAAAATAAGAAGAAGAAAAAAAATAGAAAAGTAATCGTTGAATTCTGAGAATATCTGATTACTTTGCTATTTCAATTGCTATTTCCTCTGTTTAAAATTCAATTTAAAAAGTGTTGATTCACTTGGGTCTGTGTGAGTATGTACTTATAGTATATCTGCTGGTGAGATGGTAGAAAAAAAAGCTTTTATTCTTTGATAATTAAAAGGTAATCATCATTCGTTGCTTGGAAATTTTTTTTTTTTTTGCAACTCAATCAATTGCTGAGACGTAAAATAAGAAAAAGAGAAAAAGGTCTACTACATTTTCTGATAATAAATCTTCTTCTCATGGCATTTAGATCCATCACCAAGAAATAAAGAAAAAGAGAAAGAAAAAAAAGACGAATCGCAAACGTAAATCAGTTGCTCTATTTACGAGTGCGAGACAAACATTATTTTTTGCGCTTAGGAAGATGGGCACTTGACCCGACCTGGATTGCTTGAAAAGTACATAGTTTCTCTATTTATTTTTTTTTTTATATCCACGCGTGGTAACCGTCTGCTTCTGCTAAAAGTTCTAACTTGAACATAGTTTACATTTTTATGGTGTTTTTATTGTACTTTGAATTTTTTGTGTTATTTTTGTCCAAAAAAATAAAAGAAAAACATTTTTACATTCTTTTCAAAATTTAGAAAAGATATTTAATATTTACATATAAACTTGAAATATAAAAATATAAGAATAGAAATAAGTTCTGAGTCTAGAATTTTATAAAGTTTAATATTGTCTCATTAGCGTAGCAAAGGTAGAAAAATAAAATTCACTCAAAAGGTATTTAAATCCGCTTAAAAGCTTCCAACTCTACACAAAGCAATCTCGTTTGTGCCATGCATCGCACGTGATTATTAGCATTTTTCATTTCAAATAAAAATCGATATCTATAAATTCTGTCAATATATACATAATTTTTGAATTCAATATAAAGTTGAAATCATTTGATTTCGCTTTTTCGTCGTATAATCCGATACTAATTGACTTACAAATAATAAAAAAAAATATTGCTTTATTCAAATTTTTCACTGGATTCACGTATATTTGCATACTCCCTTTTTTTAACAAATAATTTAAGTTCTTTATAAAATCATTAAAGTTCGCGTCATAATTATAGCGGATTAATTTCGAAAATCAATTTACATCTCAATATCTGCAATAATTTAAACCTTTGTAAAAATTTTACCAATATCAATCTATTCAATTTTCTAGATAAGCAAACCCAAAATTTTAAACTCAAATAATGTCAACTCGCTAAAATACAAAATATCACCCTTTATCTTGCTCATAGTTCCTGCCTATCCGCATCACCAACTAGGTACGCCATTTTACCCCCCAGCTAAATTAATATCTCCGCGTCAATATCTCTCTGCATATATGTATACCATCATAGTCAAGGCATCCTTCTATCTTAATCTCCCTTTCTCTCTCACTCTCTTCTGTAATCATAACGACAAAGACTTACCTTGACCGAATATGCTGCCATAATCAACTTGGCTGATGGTATAAGGCCTGCGGGGTGGCTCATCTACTTTGACGCCTTGGCCAAAAGTCGCCTGCTGCTGATGCTGTTGCTGCTGCTGCTGTTGATGATGACGATGTTGATGTTGTTGTTGATAGGATTTGCTAGCAGGGCCGAGGTTGGGTGCTGGAATTGTATGTATCGGACCTTTATCGTCATCGAGACCAGCTCTATGACCCAGATGACCCAGAGGTAGGCTTAAAGATGGTTCAAGTGTTGGTCGGTACTCTGGACTGTACTGTTGAGGTATTTTAGTCAGAGATTGGTGCTCCTTGACAGGTGGACCACGTTGTACTGGACTGCCGAAACTTCCAAGTGGAGCTAAGGGTATAGGGCTTTTGAAGCCGCTTGGCAGGACGTTGAACATTGAGGATGGTGGGGGTGGGGCTACTGGTGGACGGCGGAACCTTGAGAGGGGAAATATGTAAAACTGATGTTAGCAAGATTTAACGTGTGTTTACGACAGATTTTTGAATCAAAATTTTTTATTGATTATCACTGGGTGCGTATGTTTTGATTTTGTTAGATAACAGATTTGATTATTGCAAGAGATCAATGTTGGTGTGTAAATAAAATTTTTTTGAATTTTTATAATTTTTATTTTATAAAATTAACTTCTGAAATATTTATTTTAATTGTTTGAAAAGTTTGAAAATATTACGACTTTTTTGTAAACAACGTATGTATGGGAACAAATCTTTGTTACTTTTATTTGTCCAGCTATTTGGCTTCTTTTTTAAAATAAATATTTGGAATACCATTTTCAAAAAATAAATGGTAAAAAAAAATAAATAATTTATTTAATAACAGTAAATAATATAATTATTAATTAAATTACGTATTAAACTTACTACGGAAATTTGAGGAATAATTGTAAAAAAAAATGTGTAGGATTAAATTCTTTTTTTAAACTTGGGGTTTTCAGTATTAAATTACTTTACTTTAAAATAATGATGAAATTTAATTCTTATTATGACAAATATTTCAAATAGAACACGTTTTATTAATTTTAAAAGTTATTTTTTGAAGATATACATTATAATTACAAATTCCGTAGGTACTTTGTTAAAAGTTTAAATTCACAGGGATTCGTTGATATACGGTGAGAAATATTTTGTTTTTTAAATTTTAATTTAATTGAATTACATATTGAAATTCTTAACACCTATGACATATGTCATACGTTAAATACTAAAACTATTATTGTTAAATTTTTGTTTGTTAGTTTAAATAAAACAGTGTCTGATTCAGGTCACTGACGAAAATAATCAGTAAAAAGCTTTATGATTGAAAAAATAATAAAAGTCAACTATAGAATATTTTCAAAAAAGAGTATCGAAATTGAACATCATAAAAAAAACGGAACTCTTATTCGACCAAAATTATTCCCAGAAGCGCGATGTTTGTCACTTTACTAAATTTTCCAGTAATAAAATTCACGAAGTGTAGTAAACCAGCTGCATCACTGCAAATATCGATTTCCATAAAAAAATAACGTCAAAGTATAGCAGGGAAGATAAAAATGCATCTAATTTGTTCGATACGCTTACTTTTACGTATTGATAACAATTTTTTTTCTCAAACTTTGCAATTTATTGTATTATTTCGTGGAAGCTTTTAGTAAATCGTATTGATCGTGAAGAATGATAATTATAAAATTTATAACGAAAGTAAATAAATGAAAAATTTGTGATGAATTTAGTTCCTGGTATCTTCATTTTTGTGTAATTATATTTGGATATAAAATATTGATCAAAACGAAATTACTGTTCAATCAAGATATTTCCATAAAGCAATTCTTTGAAAATTTTTTTATCTATTTCTGCAAATTAATTTAAAATTATATTTACACAAAAACTCGTTTTTCAAGTAATTTTGCAAATATCTTAAAATTATTTTTGTTAAAATAAATAATATATATATATATATATATATATATAATTTTATAATTCATTATGCACTCTTAATTACTCGATCATCTTTTCTTAGAAGTTAATTAATTATGACAAATATATCAAAACAAAAAGCATTTCAAAGGAAATTTAATTAAATTAATACAAAAGAAAAAACAACATTAAATGTATTCCTTTTTACATTCAAATTGAGACATACCAGTACAATATATATTTTCCAAGAACTGATCAAAAGCTTCGTTATTTTTTTTTTTTCCATTCCACCCACCCATCTATACCTATTTTTGCACATCCACCAACTCTAACCTTTCCCCCGTTCAATTTTCCCGTCTTCCCACGCGCGACACATTCTCTCAA
>JAPYZE010002516.1:0-15913 GCA_030522805.1 Leptomastidea abnormis
TGACCTCCAAGTTTCATTCAATTTCCTTAATCCTATCAAAAGTAATCTCAAAATTTTAATCATGCCCCGTTTTAATCATGCCCCGGTCTCCCCTATATTACGTTCTCACGTCTATGTCCCGAACACATAATATATACGTGTGTGTGTGTGTGTGTGTGTGTGTGTGTGTGTGTGGGTACATATTGTAGTCGAATAAGCGCAGGTATAGGTATAGAAAAGACAGAGAGCGCATTCCCTCACGTCATATTATAAGTATACCTGTATAGGCAACGTTGCGCGTGAGTTTAAATACAGCGGAAGAAGCCGAAAGGATTGCCTTATTGGAGGATAAGTAGGTAGGTAGGTAGATAGGTAGCTGTATCAATACACACACGATAAAAGCGATGCCCCTGGCCTTGCCGTGCGTAAAATCACATATTAGCGACCAATTGCTTTCGCTCGCTCGCTTGCTTGCCTCATATAAAACCAAATATCCCTTCCCTGCTCCCCTTTCAACTCCCCCTTCCTTCCCTTTCGACGGAGGTACTTATAGGTACTCCCGTTACACACGCATGATGCATAAAACACCGCCGGAGCTGTCAATAATCCACGTGTCCTATATTACATCGACTGCTCTATTATCATCGTTATAATTTAATTCAATTTATTATTTGATCATTCTCGAGCGCGCAAGGCTTATTATTATAATATTATCATATGAATTTCCGCTAAAAATGTATTAAATTTTTCGAATTTTTTGGTAGACTGGCACACAGTCTGTATAAATACATTTATGGTTTCGTAAAAAAAAAACTTGAAATAAATACTTTTTCACAACCATTCGTAAAACTTGTCCACCCATCCACCCACCCATTCATCCACCCATCCATCTCGCAGTCCTGTAATTAACGTAAAAATGTATAAATTTCAATTTTCGTCCAGCAGCATTAACATAAATCTATATAGGTACGCGATACGAGAGCAGCAAATACATAATAATAATAATGTTATGCATGCATGCACTGATCAAAAATTTAAAAGAGCAGTTTGCATGCATATGCAACAGTTAGCTATAGCTATATATACTTGCCTACACCTATACTGCAAATGCCCGTAAAGTAGCATTTTGTTGGTGTATTATATATAACCCAGGACAAACATAATATACGGGAGGGTGGGAGGGAGGGGAAAGAAAACGAAGGTTGGAGCAACAACTATAAACAGGCAATCTTCATTGGTTGTTTCAAGGGCCGAATTGCTCGCTGAATTGCTACGATTATTAATGCCGTCCGGCGCGTATTGTTGCAAAATTCAGACCCTCGTTCACTCAGTCACTCACTTACTCTCTCTCTCGTCTCTCATCTGTACCGTAAAATTAAGCCTGACGCAAACATCTTTTTTGGGCTCTTACGTCATTTGCGGAAAGCTCTCTCGCGGCAACGAGTATGTATATATAGGTATATAGCAAGTCCGCGTGCTGTATATATTACAGGCCGCCTGCACTGCTCGCGCGTCTCCCGTACGCGTGTATTAGAATACACGTACAAAAGTGAATTTCCGACGACCAGTCAACTTCTGCAAAAGATTTAGCATGAGAAGCTTTATTTACCTGCTATATAGGTACCAAGCTACTCGAACGCGAGCTTTGAGCTTTTTCGAGCGAAACCCGCACAAATTAGCGCCTGCACTCTCGATCGCAAACCGCTGTATATTACATCGAATAAAGCCGAGATGTTGTTATATTCCCATGCAGCATGTGTGTATTACGACGGCAGCGTGACATAAGATATCGGCCTCGTCTGCATCATGACAGCGCGCGTGCTTATAATATTCACGCACCAGCACCAGGGAAGAGAGACAAATGGGCTTCCTTTTTTTATTTTATTTTGCTTTTGATGGATCCATACTAGCTGAATAGCTGTAGTAGAATATATTATAATGAGAAGGAGGAGGAGGAGGAGGAGGGATACGATAAGTGAGAGATGACACACTTTAATGCGGGAGAGAGGAGGAGGAGGAAGGACTCCTCGATTTCTTGGTCACGCATGAGTAAGGTATATTTTTATTTAAATCGATGATATTATAGTGACGACGACTACGACGATACACGCATTATAGCAGCACATACTATACAAAGTACCTATATATTTATTTATTATGTTATTACTTCCTCTTTGAATAGTTTGACGAAGCCCCTCTTATTATACACACATTGCTTTAACCAATTGAGAAATAGGCTTGCTTAGTATACCCATATACATAATTGTATCAAAAGTCCTACAATTTTAATAGGACTTTTACCCCGGAGTAATCGCAGCGCTGACCACATGACACATTGTTTTCTTTCAAAATTATAATGAAATTTAAATCGACTCATAAAGAGCAGACCTGTGTAACATCGTATAGCTAATTATTTTGTATTATTTCATATTTATGCGGACTCTTAAGAATATATAAAATTTAAATCATTATTTTTCTTTTTTTTTTTTTGCTTAATAAGATTCTTTTTATTTGCCTGTTTGTTTGCATTTTGAATTGAAGATTTTATTGAAATGAATATGACGTCAAATTTCTCTGCGTGCATAAGCGAATATATTTATATGTAAATGTTTTAACGCTTAAAAATTGTAAATTTAATAAAAAAAAACCTTTCTAAAATTTTTTAAACTTGAAAAAATTAAAAAAAAAAGGGGTAAAAGACACTAGAATGGACGCAGCAGTTATAATAGTGTATATTCATGTATACATAATAATAAATGTCCTTGTATAAGTGGAGTGGACTATGTTGGTTGCAAAGTGACATAGAAATATAGTATGTAGATAGTAACTAGGTAGGTATGATACACCAGCAGCGAGGATTTTCGCAAACAGGTTAAACTTCTTCCTTGCTCAAGCTCGGTCGGCTCCCTCAGAGCAGCATTTATTCTTTCAAGATCTTATGTATAGTATTATGAACAAACGCTTCTTACAACCTGTCAGCTACGATGTGTGAATAGCAAAGAGAATACAAAGGATATAAATAAAAGCATGCAGGTAGAATTTAATTTTTTTGGTCAAAATTAGTTGACCTAGGTATTTTGTTTTTTCTTTCTTTTCTTTTTTTTTTTTTCTAATTTCTTGACATAATGTAAGTCTTATCAGTCGACGAAGCGCGTAGGTGCGAAAGCCGAATAGAGCACGAGTTGGAATTAAAAAATGACAAGACGATATCGGGAGGAGGGCGATGCATAAGGTGTATAGATAGGTATAGAGGGCAAGCCGCAAACGAACAGTAACACTATAAGCGTATGATGGGAAGGAAGGCTGTAGGTACTGCAGGCTTAGCTTGAGGTAGGAGCTAGACGCTGAGACTGAGAGAACGCGAGAGGAGAGAAGAGAGCTGTTGCTGCGGTCTCTCTCTCTCTTTCTCGGGTTCGTTGACTGCTCTCGCGGCCGGTCGCCACATAGTAATAGGTAGTGTGTGCTATACAAGAACAAGACGGAGAAGATGAGACGCGCTCTCTGCTCTCGCGGTTGGTATACCTATGTAGAGAAGAGAGAAAGAGAAGAAGAGGCGCAAAGAGTAAGGAAAAAAGAAAAAAAAATGAAAACGAAGAGTTTTCAAAGAGAGAGAGAGAGAGAGAGAGAGAGAGAGAAGTGAGAGCAGCGCGCGCGAGGGAGAGTATAAGAGCCGCGGTCTTGCCGATGCATATAATACATACTGTGTGCAGTGTGTGCAGTGTCCGGAAGATATGGGAGAACGAAAGAGAGAATAACGTGAGCGTGTACTGCACGCGCTCGCGGCGGGTGTGAGGAGGGAGAAGAGAACCCGTTCTCCCGGTCACTTCATTTTACTTTCTTTATATACTTTCTTGCTTTTACCCCCTGCATCACCCTGATTCTTCCCCCCTTCCCCCAACTATCCTCTCACTCTTTTACTCTTCTATATAGGTACCTACTACTATAGGTACACTGGCTCTGGCTATCGATTTTTCTTTTCGCTATACCTATATTCTTGCTTTTTTTGTCCTTCATTCCTTGCGTTGCGCTCCTGGCTAAAATAGACCGGCCGATCCACTATACCCGATACTTAGGTCGTCGTCGTCGTCGTCGTCGTCTTCGTCTTCGTCTTTGCCACTGCGAGACATAGCAGAGCAAACCGATATAACCAGCTCGATGATTTTTTTATCGAGAGGACTCCTCGACTAAATCTCCAAGGTGCCATTCGTATACTACCACCATCATCACCACCACCGATATAGATATTATATGCATTAAACTATACAACTACTGACTTACTCTCAACAATTTTTTGATTTATCTCAAATTTAACCTTTACTCATCTGCAATTAAACATATAGGTATGCCCACCCACCTATATATCATCGCGATTATATTCACCTAATGCTTTTAACAATTTTCCTATAGATAATATATGCCTTCCTACCTTTCAGTCTCTCTTTGTTATCTCTGTATGTGCTTCTCCCCACGCGATAAAATGTACATATCCAGCCAACGCGAGAGCAAGCAGCACGTAATTCGCATGTAGTTTCAAGTATTACACTCACGACTTTTCGTCCCCCTGCGCGTATTCGAGCAGCTATGAAAGAAATCAAAACATTTCAATCCCCCTGACTTCCTAAAAAAAAACACCCACTTCGAAAATTGGCTTTTTTTTTTTTTTTATTGTTCTTCCTGCAACACGCAACTCTTTTTGCATCGACGCTCTCCACGAAATGTCTCGAGCACTTCCTCTTTAGCTCTTGTACAGTGGTTTTCTCTTTCCCCCCTTTTTTTATACACACTTTATACCTACTACACCACTCAATTTCAGCGAGTTCGTCCGATTTAACAAGTGATTCTCAATCTACGCGCCTAATGCGTCTCTGTGTGTGTGTGTGTGTGTATGCGACCTTTTCACAATATACTTATATTTATGAGCTCGTCTCTCGTGTCCCCGTGCTCTCGTTGCTCTTGACCCAATAAGATCATAAGTGAAAGAAAAAAAAAAATTATTTCAACTACGCGTGAGACGCTCGTTAAGAGCGAGAGGCCGTCATTTCGCGTTTTATTATATGCTCTCACTCTCTCTCTCTCTCTCTCTCTTTCTCTCTCGACCCTGAAGTAACTTTTACCGCTCAACTAAATGTCATGGAAAGAAGGGGTGGAGGAAAGCTTTTGCTGAATTATTTATTTACTTTTTTTTTCATGCCCAATATCGTGCAAAACAAAAGAATATTTAATCGTTTCCCTTTAATTATTCTATTATTACGCGAAATGACAGTTCGTTTTAAACACGAACGTGTAACATGAATCAGGGATGAGGAGAAAGGGGGGTACAAACAACACACGTGCTTTCAAAAAAGTTCCCCCAAAAACGTGAATGATTTCATCGCTGACACGGGGGGAGGCCAGGTGCAGCTCGACGTGTCTCAGTGTGTCATTTCACGTTATAGGTAAGGTACACACATAAGTATAGCAGGTCTCGAGACCTCGCCGGTTTCTAATTTCCCGCAGTCGGTGAACAAGCCCCCGTTCAACGTCGCGGACACGTAACTCACGCCGCGCGGCGATGAGCAAGAGTATACTCTCTCTCTCTCTCTCTCTCTCTCTCTCTTTACTCTCCCGCCGGTGCAGTGTACAGTATGTATATGTGGGCCAAGCGTAAAACGGAGAACAAGTCTCTTTCCAACTCATTCTCTCTCTCTCTCGCGCGTGTGTGTCTTTCCATCTCTTTTCTTCTTTCGTTAGGCACATTCTCCCTCGTGCGCGCTGTCTACTACTGGGTCGATATGAACGCGGTAGCACACTATTTGCCGCAAGTCCTCGCCGCCTACCCCATCTCCACCCACCCCCGCCCGCTCTCTCTCTCTCTCTCTCTTTCTCTTTAACTTTGTTCCTCTCTTTCTCTCGCGCACACGCGCACCCGCCCTTTCGAACTGCAGCCATCGCAGCTGCAAGGGCGCAGAAAGAGAGCCTGACTTTCTCTATTACTATGTATTCAAAGCGCGCGCGCGCTCCTGACAATCGTTCTTTCTTTTCAAATCGCTACTTCCTACTTAAATCCCTCCACCACCTCCACCCGTCATCTCCCCCACGTGACGCAGTACCCTACTGTACCTCTAGGTAACTCACTCTCTCTCTCCCTTTCTCTCTCTATTTTCCACCCTGACGTTAATGAGGCAGATGGATGAAAACTCAATGTCTCCTCAATGTCACGATCTCACTCTCGACTCGACATTCCCTGCTTTCCAACACTTACACCAATTACAAGCGATACATACAAATAAATAAAATATATTTAGCCAGCCATCCCGTGTGCTAAACTCATTTGTCCATCATCCGCACCGCACGGGTGATACTTTTATACTTATACCTAGATGTATTCGCTCCAAGGGGTGTGGTTCTTACTCCCCTACATATACACATACCAACTATATATTTGTATATATATAGTATAGAGGCCGTCACGCCTCTTATAATAACGAATTACACATCGAATGCTATGTAATATAAAGGGGAAGCTACTGTGATACTCCCCCTTCCCCCCCCCCCATCGACCCTCTCGCCCCTACCGGTCAAAAGCAAATTAAAACCTATCCTTTGTTTTCATTTCACCGATTATTTTTTGTGCCGTGTGTTTTCCGCACTGCAAATGTCTCTGTTTTCAAGCGACAACATTATGCTTTTTAATCACAAAGTAGGTAGCCCTTCCTTTTTTTTTTCTTTTTTTTTCTTTTGCACGTGCTTACAATTGTTAATTGTATTACTTCGAACCGCAATTAGAGAAAAAGGACGAACACGACAAAATAAAACAAAGTAACTAGTAATCTTTGTTTCAATGATTTTTTGATTAATTTAATTATCTCTTATTAACAATGTAGTTTGCTTACCTTTTCTTTAATGGTAAAATTAAAAAGCGCGTGTACATTAAATTAATATTGAAATTGAATGATTTGACTAAATCAGTGTATGAGTGAGTGATGAATATAAAATGCAAAGCGAAATTAAACGTCAGATAATAATGATATGTGAGTAAAATGGAAACCGGACAACTGCTCTTATATTGCTATATCGATTATACAGCGGGTTATTTAGGTTGGCATCTAATCTAGTTGTCATCAATTCGGTACACTTGTTGTATAAACTTCTATAAAGATTGGCTTAAAATTGTTTCTCAGTATCTCTTACATATATATATATATTGTACTGCATATGTATCAACTTACAGTTGTTAAATAATTAGAAAATAATTAAAGTTTATTTTTTAATTTCATCAAAAATAGAAAACGCAATTGAGAAATTAAAAAAGCACTTTTACGTTATTAAGCCGAATTAAAAAAAATCAAAAAATGTATAAGAAACGGAGTAAGAAGGAAAGTGAGATATGTATAGGAAAGAGAGAGGGAGAGAGAGAAACGATGGTACATGGTTTCTCTCTTTCACTCGTACTTTAGTATACGCGTACTTATATTTTTAGAATATAGCAAGGCAAGCAGAAAATAACGGAATTCATCTATCTATACTCGCGTCCGCAAGTGTTTTCTCCACTTACACATATGTATACCTAAGTATATACGGCCACTTTAAATTGTTACATAATTATGGAAATTAAATGCTGTAAACTTGAATTTAATTATCGATCTACGTAATAATGCACACGATGCGTGAATATTGTCAATCTATTATATCAATTTCAACAGACATTAAATATAATAAGATAAAAATCAAAATTACACTTTTTCATCTTTTTTCTTTTCATCTATTTCGAGCTTGGTAGCAGTTTATTTTTACTTTATGTGTGCGATATTATTCTAAGAATAAATAATTATAGTCATAATAATCAGGGGGCAATGTCTTTTAACTCATAATAATATGTTATTCATTCATTTTCTTTTTTTCAATCAATCAATCAATCAATTAGTTACATCAGATTGTTACATTACGATTACAGCCTGACGTATATGGAATAACTTTTAAGTCTCCTTGTATTATACATATTAGTCACCGGACAGTGGCAAAGCTCGTAACAGTATATAGGTGTAATACACTGTGTTCGGAAAGTAAATTTAAAAATAGCTGATGAAACGAAACTGCGAGACAAGTCCTTTAGGATGCTATGCGAACATATAAAAACACTAAAAGCCAACATTAAATCTTTTTCTGTACTATTTACTGCACATTATTTTTTTTTTCCACGAATGCCAATGCAAAATAAATTTTTTCACATAAAATTGAACATCAACAAAGTTTTATGAATAGCAACAGATAATTAAAGTTTAAAAATTTGTTTTCAAGTAAGTAATATATTTATAATGCAACCTTGGCATTCTTTTTTTTTTCTCTGTGTGTCTGTGTGTAGCGTGTGTCTGTTTAAAATTAAAATTTTTAAATCCAATCCTTACAGGATAATTTTAAAATTTAATTACATGCACGCGTTGTAATATAAAAATCATCTGACAAAGCTTCTTTCACTGGCAATATCCCAAATAAATTCTTGATTTAGTAAGAAGAGAAGACTGATAAGGGGCTGGACACATTCTGTAATGTCAAGGTAATGTGACCCGGGCGACGAAAGGATTCTTTTTATTTTTTTTACTTTAAAGAGTATTAAATTTTATTTGTTTGTTTGATTTTTTTTTTTTTTTTTTTTAAGTAAAAATTAAGCTGAAATATGCTCTTCCACGACTTGCACATTATTCGAAAATAACTTGCATAAGCCCGAATTTCATTTGTGATAAAAGTATCGAGATATTATACATGTAAAATTTTAATGCGTTTATCAATATTTACAGTAACACGTTATTCGCTCGACCAAGAAATATTAATAATTTCCTTAAATTATTTGGTTTAAAGCTACACAATTTATGAATATTTAACTCTATTAAGAATATTTTCATATAGCATTTACTTGGGTATGGTTTAGAAAAATAAGAAAAGAGAAGTAAAAAATTTAGGCTACATATTGATGACACATAAAGACATGAACAGCTTTTTAATGTTTACAAATTGCGAGTATAGCTACCGTTGCACAGACACACATACGGACAAGCGATTTTTAGACGTGCACGAAAATTGAGACTATTGCTTATCAACGACACTTTCTTGATAGCGTATCTGTATACCTACTTACGAAACGAATTACCGCATGCACCTAATATATAATATAAGATTAAGAGCGACCGCAACCGCACAAAAATTTATTAAAACAAAAATAATGTTATTCCGTGTAAGTACATCGTAACGTTTAAATATCCTTATAAAACTTCATCGTTACAAATAAGAGATCAGGGTGTAAGACTATAAGAAAACCGTTAGCTTAGCAAAACTTTCATTCTACTATATAGGTATGCTGTTCGTGCAAGTTTTTTAAAATCACAAGACTTTTAATGGTATTATCAATACGTATTGTACCTATCTACAGTATATTAAAATTTTTTTTAACTGTTTATAGGGTATATGCCAAAAGTTTGATTATTGCATTAATCCGATTGTTATAAGAACCGAAGAAGATATATTTAAGCATTGAGTATATATGTATATTATAGGCGAGGCGGAGCCAGGTGGGGGAGATAAATATCTTTGGAATTCGAGTTGCATGCAGCTTTAACATTTTTGCTATTGATTTTCCAGAATATCGCAAGAGAGTATATATTGATTAAAAAAAGAAGAAGAAGGAGAAGCAAAAATAAAAAAAAATATTAGACTTGCAAGAAAACGAAACACAGTTGAGAGAATGGAAATCGAGTGAAAAATGTTATTTTCGATGTCTGAGAGAAAATTTCAGTAAGTGCGAGGGTTTATCAAGGTAACAAAAACCGGGAGCAAACCTATAAGCTCGAACAGTTTACAATCGTCAATTGCCGGTGTTGGGCAGTTGGGGGGATATAATTAGGTGTGAGAAAAAGATAAGCAGGGGCAGGGGAAAGTGACTGTAAGAATCAAATACAGGAGACGTATAGGACTGAGGAGATGTAGGCTTATAAATTGCTAAATGATCGAGAGGGTGGTGGTAAATGGGCGGGTGTGCAAGCAAAGAGGAGGAGTAGGAGGAGGCAAAAACAAAATTAGAATAAGAAATTCATGGAAATAATATGTAGGTGTTTGTGTGTGTCTGTGTACATACCTGTTTGCCAGCCCGGGGCAGAGTCTCGACGTTGGTGCCACCGACGACCGGTGCCTTTTCCGGCGCGCCGTTTTGCTGAACTACTGCAGTGCCGCCCCCGCCGCCGACATTGGCCTCGGTAGCAGCAGCAGCAGCAGCAGCGTTGTTGAGGTTGTTCATCTCAACGTTGTTGGTAGCCGGTGGGGGTTGACTGTGTGTCGTCGTCGTCGTCGTCGTTATTCCACCACCGCCGCCGCCTCCGGCCTCGTTCGAGGTCAGGACTACGCCGTCGGCTTGGCGCTGGCCAGGAGTACTAGTAGCGTTACCAGTGGCACCGCTGGACTTTTTCTCCTTGCCCGTCATCCCGGACGACGCTGGAGCTGCTCGACGCTCGCTCTCCTCTCCTCTCCTCCTCCTCCTCCGGCTGGGCGGCCACCCCTTCCGCGGCTAGGATCAATCTCTATCTCTCGCGGTTTGACCGTCTCCCTCGCTCCGGAAAGGGGGGAGGCGCGCGCGCGCCCTGCACACTTCCCTTCTCACTTGCTCGCGATGTAGGCTTATCGCTTCTTTTG
This sequence comes from Leptomastidea abnormis, assembly GCA_030522805.1. NCBI lineage: Eukaryota > Metazoa > Arthropoda > Insecta > Hymenoptera > Encyrtidae > Leptomastidea > Leptomastidea abnormis. The sequence goes on from JAPYZE010002516.1 coordinate 10,636, forward strand.
CTCTCGTTATAGGTATAGCTGGTGGTGCTATAGGCTCTCGGGCCAGAGCAGCCTCTCTCCACCGCACCGCCGCCGCCGCCACCTTCTGCTCTCTCTCTCTCCCCCCTAAATCGGACTTTAAAGCCAAGAGAGACCTGGCGAAAGCACTGCTGAGAGATAGAGAGAGGGGAGAGGCGGGTATAGAGTAGAGGTCGAGGACGATGAGAGGAGACGAGGTTGACAGAAGTAGCAGCAGCAACAGCAGCAGCGCGAGCCCCTCTACATGTCTTCTCGCCGCGACACCTCGCTTACAACTGTTGACAAAACGAGCGACTCTTTAAATCGGATAATCGAAAGAGGAGCAGTAGGAGAGTGGAGTAAGTGTGGTAGTCTGTGGACTACTATATACTGCGCGATGAGGAGAAGCGAGGGGAAGCAAGCCAGAAGAAGAGAGAGAGAGAGAGAGAGAGAGAGAGAGAGAGAGAATGAAGGAGAGGGAGGCAGAACCGGCGCCAGACGCCCCAGTTTATCGAGCGCGTCCAGCAGCGCCCGCGGAGAGCCAGCCAAGAACAGAATATATTTAGGTGTTGTTGTACTTTGTACATGTACACGACTTCTTGTACACCTACACCCGCACACAAACTGGTCTAGGATATTACGATAGTTATATGGACCAGGAAAGGACAAGGGAGGGATGTATGAGAGAAAAAGCAAGGCTTCCTTTTTCGATTTTCCTCTTTTATGATATTATAATATCTAGATAGGTTGCATCGGCCGAGGGCTCGCGCGTAATTCTCAAACTTTGAACCTAGGTACATATACTTATTATTGGGGATGGGAATAGAGGGCTGCATTGAGGGCTGAAGAATAAACCGACGTGCACTACTCGTATAATATAGCTGCAGCTAAGTATCAACTATGATGCGCTTTTATGCTGCGCACAGCAAAACACCGGTGGGAAGAGACGAAAGATGACGAGAAAAATAAGCGGCTGCTCCGGAGTCTCAACACACACTATATATTATCTGTATATATATAGGACTAAAAACTATATATATTTATACGCACTCTCGTGTGTGCTACTATATACCGCCAGCACCACCGCGAAGCGAAGCCGGCACTCGTACCCCGCGTACATTTTATTCCTTTTTATTCCAAAAAAACTTGAGATATAAATGCAATAAGACGCGGTGGCCACTCGCAATGAACACATTCATACAGATATAACTTTATTCTATGCCCCCCCCCCCCCTCGGCCGTGCACAAACAATGTCCCTGTCACTGCTGCAGCAGCTCGTCGCAGCAATAGAACTTTGCTCCGGTTTTCTTGGTCACACGCACCTCTATAATACACGACGACACTCTTGTGTGTTATACATCCTCTATTTGTGCTGATGTTTCCAATACTGCTGCTCTGCTACTTCTACTTTTCTTCTTCCCGATGCACGTACTTTATCATTTGTAGTTACACGGCCGCCCGCGGTGCTCGCTCACCCCCCACCGGTCTCTTTATTCCTGTGATGTGTGACTGAGAGTCTGTATATGGGATTTGGGATGTGAGCTTGTGTTTGCGTATATATATATACTTAAGAACTGAGAGTATGAGAGTTCGCCTTCGCGATATCGCAACACCCCGTCTCTGTGTCAATGTGTAAGTGTACGGACGGCGGAGCGACTGTAAAACACGTCCGCCTCCGCGGAGATTTGGAAGCACTTTGCAGTCTTCTTCGTCGAGGACGGCCGACGGGGTACGCATCGCGACATCTGCCGCTAAACACAAACAAACACGCAGTGAAACCTTTTTCTCTTTCTTCTCTTCCTCCCTTTCGCCCTTTAATTGTTTTACTATTCTACTACTTCACATACATGTATTTAAAATGCATTATAGGTATAATACAACAAGAATAAGGTTTAATTTAAAGATTGTTTTTTAAATAATTAATAATTTATTTCTTTTAAAAATTTTTGAAAAAAATAATGAAGTATACCTATTTTTTTATTTTTAGTAATTGTTTCAACAATATTTTCAGTTAAATATAAGATAAGCAAATTATCTCTTTCATAATTTTTTTTTAAATGTTAGCAAATTCATTATTTATTTATGTTACACAAATTTTGTAATGAAACTGTAATATTAAAAAGTTTTTATATTTGAAGTATTGTGTCATATTGAAAAAAAGTGACAAACTATATAATTGGTTTAAGCACACGTTTAAATGATTAAATGCTGTAATTTAAAGTATTAATTAGAAAGATAAATTCAAAAAATAAAATTTTAAAAAAGTTTTTACAATTCAAATATATGAATCAAAAAATTTTCTATCTTTTATTAATATGAAGTGTAAAACTTGTCATTTTATAACATATATTTACATGAAGTAATTTTTTTATATTATTGCTAATGAAAATGCATACTTAAAGCTAATTTTCTTGTGATTTCATACATTTTTTAATCAATTTTATTCATTTATAAAATTACAAGTATAAAATGCACCCAATATGTATTTGTGATGTAGCCACATCACATAGTATTAGAATTTGAAGTAATTCTTACAAATAATATATATACAGTTTAATTACTATTTTTGTCATAATTCTCAGATCTTTACAATAATATTTTTGGTACATAAATTTATTTAATGATTATTCAGCACAAGGTCTTACTGTATATATTTATGTAATAATTATAGAAAAATTAATATTATAGTAACCATTATTAAAAAATATTAGAATTTAACATTTAATAACTTAAATTAGAAAACAATAATTTTTATAATTTTTTAAAAAACTTGGTCTTAAATATTTATACAAAATTTGAAAAAAAAATTATCAAAGTAGATATAAAGATTACTTTATAAAAAGGTGTAAAAGTTCTTACAAAATGTACATTAGAGAGTTATACGTAAAATTAAAAAAAAAAATACTGGCAAAATCTCAACTGTTTTGAATATTGAATTATTGTTTATGCACTCATAACTACATATATACATACATAGATACAGACCCGCTCAAAAAAGTATACAAAAAATTAAAAATATAATGTACACAATATGTTCAATTAATAATTGCATTTTGTGAATGCATTGATGCTTTTATCCTAATCTTTCAGTCAATTATTACACTCTTTTTTAAAATCAGATGAGTCAATGGAGAGTCTATTTTTCAATTTATTGGCATCATTAGAATCTTTTAAAATTACATGATTATTTAACTTTTTATCAACATCTGGAAAACACTTATCACATTTTTTGCAAATTTCTTTATGCATGTGTAAGCTTGTATGTTTTTTCAAATATTTTAATTTAATTTGTTTTAAACAAATAAAACAATTTACTGCTTCATTTACTGGAGCATCATGTGCATTTTGGACATGTTTTTTTAGGAACGTTTTTTGTGTAAAGGCCTTTTTACATTTGTGACAAGGATGCCCTAAACCATCATGATAAGCTTCATGTGTGGATAACTGGTCAACATGTAAAACCTTTCCACAAATCCGGCACAAAGAAAATGCATGCTCTTTATTAAAATGCAGTCTTCTCATATCTACATTATCAAATTTTTTAAAGCATTTAAAGCACTGAAAAGTAATTAAATCAACATTATGTGTCTTCATGTGCTTGTCAAATTGATCTCCAATATCTATAAAACTTTTACAGATATTGCATTGTGTTTGAAGAATTGGTTCAATAAATTCTTTTCCTTCTAATACATTGCACTTGTGTTGTAAATACTTTTCGATTTTATCAAAATTAGACTTGCAGTAATTGCAATTTAATAAAAGTGGATGAAATCTTTTGACATGTGTATTAAAAAATTTAAAATTCTTAAACTGTTTACCACAAGAGCAATTACTAATTAAATTATGATTCATTTGAGATGCATGATGTTTTAAATCACTTGCACTATTGAAACATATGAAACATTCATGACATTTATACTTGAATTGTTCTATGTCTTGATGTGATATTACTTGTCTAAAATGAAACATTCAATTTTAAATCAAAAAATTATTTTAAAATATGATTTTTATATAAAGCAACAATATACTACCTGCAAAGATTAGTTAGTGAAGGCATAAAATTATTTTTCGTTATAGATAAGGTTTTGATTGAAGATTCTTCACTAATATTACTTTCTATTAAGTTTTTATTTTCAGTAGAACAAAATGATGTTCTTGAAGTACTATCTTGATCATCAAGGGAATAAGCTCCACAATTTTCATTGAAATTACTATCAGAGTCGTCGCTATCCTCAATGTCAATTTCTTCATCATCTTCTGCTGCTTGTATTCTTAATATACTATGACTTTTAATATCTTTTGACGTTTTAGGATGATTAATTTTTGAATTACTGTAGTCAACAGAAACCACTCCTGAATCATTAGATGAAGCATCACTATCTTTAGAACTTTTCATTTCCTTAAACTTTCCATTACTAAAATTAATTTTTGGCACAACTTCATAGGAATCGTTTTTATTTTTCTTAATTTTTATGCTTATTCCAATACCAGAATCTGTATCATTATTAATACTTTTACAATGTGATTTATAACTTGATTCAAATCTTTTGCATTTGCTTTTATGCAAAAAAAGTGTATAATAATTTCTGAACGACCTTCCACATTCACACTTGCTGATCTGTTGATCTATTTGACTATTACAAATCATCTCCTTGTTGATGTTTTGAGAAGTATTTGAACCTTCATTTGAAATACTGGAATCTGTTATTAGATTTTCTTGAGAACTATAATTTACTGTAGATTGACAATTTATAGTGGATTCATTTTGTGTAGGCACATTGTTGATTGATTTATGGATCTTATTATTTGCTTTGTTAGAGAAGCGCAAAGGAGAATTTAAAAACCTGCATTTTGATGGATCAAAATTTTCTGGTGTTTCACCTCTAAGTTGATGAGTTTTCTTGTGGAACATAAAACTAATACGACTTTTGTATGTACCAAAACAAATGTCACACTCGAATTTTTTATCTGGCATATTTACAATATTTTTAAGAGATTTAAATCTTTTTTTTGTAGTGTCATGAGTTGTTTCTAGTTTCCGTTTTCTTGTACTATTACCCAAAAAAGAATTGATATTTATTTTTTTAGTAAGAAATTCATTATTTTCTTTTATTTTTTTACTTGAATCATAACTAGTAGTGTCATCAGTAATTTTGTGACATTGATTCACGATAGACATATAACTTTTAACTTTGTGGTAACCTTTCAAATGGTTAACAATGTTAACAGTAATTCTTTTACATAAAATACATTTAATTTTCTCTTTTGAACTACTTTTAG
>JAPYZE010002517.1:0-15912 GCA_030522805.1 Leptomastidea abnormis
TATATATATATATATATATATACATAGTAAGCATCGGAAGAGAGCGACTATTCAGCCACGCATTTGCATGCGTTCACCAGTCAAGTCAAGGCAACCAAGCAAGCAAGCAAAAGAGAGAGAGAGAGAGAGAGAGAGAATTTGGGATAGTATATACCCAAACGATTCCGCATTCCTACCACGGTAGAAAAGTTGATTTAGCACGCTGACACGATTATCGATTTTCTCTCTCTCTCTTTTTCTCTACCCCTTTCCTCACTCATTTCCTATATACCCTATATATAGTAAGAAGCGGAAAAGCCGGTTACGCGAAAGTTACGTTCTCTATATATAAACCAACTCTTCAAACTCACCCTTACTCCTTACCCATCTCTACGATCACCGCATATCCAAGTCTTTCCTCTTACGCTTTGCTAACCAGTAGCGTCAAGGGATGTATATACATACATTCGGACTTGGGAAATCGATCTTCAATCCCTCCCCCTCTCTCTCTCTCTTTCACTTTACTGTCCGTCGTCATGTCCGCAAAACTTTCTTTTAGCATGCTTGAGAAGAGAAGAGTTTATACCCCTACTCTATATCTTTTTCTCTCTTTTTTTTTCTTTTTTTTTTGATACTTTTTTGATTTTATTGACAGGCCGTTTAGTAAAGTGTTTTTTAAGTATGTATGTGTGAGAGGGAGTGAAGGTTTGAGAGTTGATTATTGTGAAATAAATTAAAATTTATTAATTAATATATGATTTACGTAATTTTCGATATTGTTAATTTGTTTAGAAATAAAGTTTTTTTGCTTAAGATGAATTCTCTTTTTTTCTCATTTGTACTAAATATATACGTTTTTCTCTTATTACCATCATGAACATTTCAGCTTAACGACAGCTCGTTATCCTAACAAAATTTCGTGTCGAAAGGAAATTAAAAAAAAAATTTACCCTTACAAACTTTATTTTTTTTTCACCTAAAGCTTTTCGATCCTATACTATTTTTTCTGTAATTCCAAATACAACGAGGAGAAGCTAAATAGTTACGAGGACAGACAATTTTATGGAGGCTCATTTGTCCTGGGCAATCGAAAACAGATTTAACAGAAGGGATTACGCGGTTTCCTTTTTTCTTTTTTTTTTTTTATTTTAAATTGCACTTGTGTTGTACTGTTGCATACGAAAAAGCTGTATAATACGTCGATCGTCTAACCACCAGTAACTCGACTCCTTTTTTTATTTCTTTCTCTCTTTCTCTTATTGCTTCTCCCTACACAAAACTGACTTTTTTATTTTTAAATGAAAGGGGGTAACCGAAAACGGTGTACTTTTTCAATACCACCTTTTCTTTTCTATCGCTTAAACTCTTCAAGAGAGAGAGAGAGAGAGAATGAGAGTCACGCGAAAGAACTGAGAATGGGATACAAAAGTTCAGAAACGGATTGTAGTATAGAGTAAGGTCGTTTGTGGTATAAGCAGAGAGAAAGGGAGAAGAGGAAAGGAGAGTATAGTAAGTTTGAAATGGGCTTTTTTGAAGGGCGAAAAGAAGAAAAAAAAAAGTAAGTACAAGCGGGTTAGATCGTTCTTTTTTGCTTAAGGTTTAACAATTCAAGAAGGGCGATAAGTCGTAATAGCTGAGAAAACTATTATTGTATGTAAGTATATACAGTTACATTCAATTTGTAAACTGATGTAATCGATGTTTAAGGTAAACATGATACTTTATAAAAGTTGATTTTTTCTTTTTTGTTATTTTTTGTAGAGAATTTGAAATTTATATACTTATCGGTTATCAAAGTCGATTATCTCTCTTTTTTTTTTGTATAAAGAAAAAAAAAATAAATGGTTGGTCTTCTTTCAAAACGATTTATCAAAAGACAATCATGTAAATTTACCTCAGAGTTTGCCACTTTCATTGTGTTGAGATCATTAAAAGCTTGAAATAAAAAAAAAAATGATGGTGGGGTTAAGACACCAAGTGACAGCTATAGGGAGGGTAACTCAAGTCAAGAAAAAGAAGAAGGTATATATAGATATATAAAGTAGATCGAGTGACAAATAGTCGCAAAACGAAATCCCAAGAGTATATATATATATAAGTATAGTAAGGGGTTTAGCAACGAGGGTGAAAAAAAAGGCGTCAGGGTTGTACTATGGGATGAGAAAAAAAAGAAAGGGAGAAGATGACGAGACGCACATGGCTATATAGTTCTCTTTCTCTCGTAATATTTAATGTAATTTCAGTACAGAGCAAAAAAAAAAAAAAAATGGGTTCGCTCAGGTATTCCGTCTGAAGTGACTTCTAGTCTTCTTTTTTTTCTTCTTATACTTAGAAGGAACTCTACTTACGAACTGACGTAGTCGGGCCTGCATTAAAACTCCCTTCGTGATAAAGAAGCTGCTTCAGTATATATAGACGCACTGAATCTTTTACCCTAGTCTCTCTTTTTTCTTCTTCTTCTTTTTTTTTCTTCGATTAATTTATGCTTGGCTAGTCGGTATTATATAGATGTATACTCTTGCCTGAGCTTTATATTAATTCATATCGGCTATTTCATGTTAATTTTTTTTTTCTTTCTTTCTTTCTTCAATACTTACCTTTTTATTTTTTTTTAATCGCTACGGATTGGAAGCTAATGACGCGAAAGATTGTTTTTTTTATATTTTTTTAATTTTCATTTCTCGCATCGTTGCTTAAATGCATAAAGTATAAAATATTGTTATTTAATTTTTTTTTTCATTTCCAATATATATCCACTTAATCCGCTTATTTCCACGTGACTTTATTACCCTTTATAAAAGCGTCAATGTTTTTCTTGACTTAATTAATTCGAATATACAACCAAGCTTGCTAAATTATTACGCTTTCATAAACTCAAACTAAACATTTTCTCTCAGACACATTAAAAAAAAATCATTTGCACTTACACATAGCTAATCTCAATCTAAAAGAATATCACCTCCATCCTTTAAAATCCACCAAAGACAAATTCACTCATTACCCCAATATCCCACAACATCATCATTATAAAACTAAAAAAAGAAGACCAAAAACATTAAATCAATTATAAATATCGCAAAAATCCAAAGCTCACTATACATATAGGTAAAAATCACACATACACATACATACACTAACGGAGGGCGCATTCGTCGCCCACGAGGGAGGGGGTGGTTGTCCCCCTCTACTTTTCCCTACATATACCAACTCCTCCTACCCTCCCCGCGGCATTGAAGAGAAAGAGAAAGAGAGTAAGCTAACGTTCGGAGGCTGCTGCTGCCTGCTGCTGGTGCTTCTTGGGTTTGGTATAAGCGGAGAGTTCAGTAGCGCCGGGCGCCTCGACGCGGCAGGACGTATATATATACACATCTACGTAATAGTAGTTCACTGTGTGTTCGTATAAAGCGCTGTTAACCGGTGGGGTGCCGCCCTTACTGCTGCTATACTATACTCCTGCGCGAGCGCGCGCGCATTATGGTATTATAGGTATAGCTTGCAGTCCTTCTATCTCTCTCTTTTCTTTAGTGAGCGATCTCTTTTCGCACTTGCTTGAGTAGATATTTCGAGGGAAGATCGGCTAGAGACTGCCGGACTGAATTTTCGTTGGAGAACTTGTGTTACTGAGAGAGAGAGTTTAGATTTATAAATATATTTTTTTTTGTGAGTGTGTTTGTGTCGGTGTTTTGTGTTTTTTTAATTTTTTTTTAATGTGATCGGTTCGTTTTTATTATGATGGTGTGTGGATATTCATGAAGATTTTAATTGTGAGATTTTTTTGAAAGTGATATAACGAGATGATTTTTGTGATTTGGTAATTAGGGAGTTTTATTATTTTATTTTTAGTGATTATATAAAGATAATTGTTGTGTGAATTAGGAAGTGAACAAAATATTCATGAATTTATATTAATTTGTATAAATTATACATATGAGATGCAATCGTTTAATTTTTACTACTTTTTATTTATTTTTTAATTTTTAAAAAAAAGTGTCAAATCTAAGTGAAATTATAGTGTGTATCCAATAACAAATTCTGTAATTTAAATCCATCCGAACAACATAACAGCATATCTATAAAAAATATTACTGCCCAAAATTTATACAAACCAATAAATAACCGATCACTAAAACCTAAATTACAAGAATAGAAAATAATACCGGTTATTATAACCGGTATCAAATCTAAAGTGTTTCCCAATCAACCAACTAAAACAAGCATCGACATTACCAAAACTTCCTTCTGTTGTTGTTGTTATTGGGTGTGTATCTAAATTGTGTCTACCAAGATGAAGTTCAGTTTGTTTCGTGTCCTGACAGCTTTGGCTGTTAGGTTTATGCTACCAGTGAAATTTATACTTGTCGCTCTTTTACTGCTACCATCTACATTGGCTTTAAGATCTAGTAAAGGTAAGGGTATAAATAATAATTTATTTTGTTTTATTTTTTTTGTTTTTTTGGTTAAATAAGTTTTTAGTGAATGGGATGTTATACTATGAGAAAACTTGGTTTATTTACGAATTGTGGTTAGATAAAGGGAGAGAATTTGTTTGTGTGTGTGTTTGTGGTACTACATGTATTTTTGATATATGCGGTTTAACTTTTGTTATAGAATTGAATTTATAAGAAAAACATTGTTTTTGTTTAGCAGCAAATGTTATCTCATTTAAAATGACAAATCATACTTTTAAAATTTTCTTCTTATAAAATATGACTGATCTTTTTTTCTTTTTTATTATAAAAAACAAAATATTCCATCATAAAGAAAAAGAAATTGTACAAAGACATCGTTATGTCCTCGACGAAAATAAAAGAAAAAAATAATAAAAATAAGAAGAAACAGATCCCTTAAAAAAAAATTATGATAAACCTCTTACACAACGAAGAATAAAAAAGAATATGTAAATTTAGTACAACTACTTAACATATTACCATAATAAACAGCGTATCCCGATATCTCAGTCTCGTTTTCACGATAAGCTATTTTTATACCTTTTTGAAGGAAAAAAAAAGAACAAAATCTCAATGTCTTATATAAAGAAAGAAAAAGAAAAGTAGTAGTAGTAATAGTATTCACTCTACGGGTGGTCTAAGAATAAGAAGAGCTTTTGGAAGCGTCTCAATGAATAGGGCATCGTGTGCTTCATTATGGTATCTGATAATGCGATTGTACGCGATGAGCTTCTATAGAAAAGACTATACATATATACATAATCATTTCAACTCAACTCAGAATCTCTTTTCCTTCTCCATCTCTTAAGTCTCCTTTTACCTAAGCTCGTTTACTATACGTCAGCGAACTTACTTCATTTTCCTTCAACCTTCTTCCTTTCCTCTACATTTTCTATCATTGATTTTAATCGACTTTGGAAAATTGGACTTACGCGCGTGTCATCGTCATTCATTTTCATCCATACTATCATAAGTTATATTATATATTTTTCTTAGTAGAGACAAATAAACTTTTCTTAAACATACAAATTTTTAAGTAAGCAATGTCCTTTAATTTTTGATTCTCGCTTCTCTATTGTCACACGCAATAAACCTTCAAATTTGAAATTCAATATTCGGTCAATACTCAGTCTGAACAAGAAAAACTCTCGCGCGTCTTTTTTTATTTTCTATCCTTTCTTTCTGACAAAAGTAACGTGAATCAGCGATAGGTAAAAGATGAATTCAACCATTGCGTAAATTTCCAATTCGTTACAAATTGAAATAATATTTACACGGCTAACATCAAACCTCCTCCTCCTCCTTCCTCTTTTCTCTTACTTATACAAGATCAATCACCCAATCCTCACGTCAAAAATCAACTCGTTCGTTCATCTCTCTATCCATACATTCTCAAGCTTTATTTCCAAAACCTCAGTCCTCTTCTTCTTCTTCTTTAACGTACAAATGTCACATACTAGCATAGCAAAATAGACGAGAGAAAAAGAAAGAAAAGAGGTATCTGAGTGGGAGAGAATGTCAAACTGACGAGGTAACAAGGACCAATTGGCATGCTCTTCACGTTTGTGTGTATATATACCAAAGGAAGATGGGTGGGTAGTGTAGGAACGTCAGCTGTGATTTGAATGGGTTATATGCGGCTTTGACGATTGAGAGGAAAATCTTTTTTGGTATTTTTTTTGAGGGAATTTAGATAAGTTACTGTGAATGAGATTTTCTTGGATTTTTTATTTTTTTTTTATCTATTGGATGATTTAAGGAGAGTTATTATTTTAATTAATATTTTTTTCTTACAGTTTGATGAAATGGAAATGTAAAACGCTTGCATGAATAAATTACGCAATGAAAATAAAGAAGGGTCAATTTTATCAATTGTAAAAATTTAAGTAAATACTATATTTCTTATTTGCTATTAAGAAAAAAAAAACTTGTGATAAAAAATCGACGTGGTGATCGATGAGTATAGTAAAAGGGTTACAAAGTTGGTTTTCCGATAAAAAAAGCACAACTTTGGTGAATTTTTTAAGAAGCCATAGGATAGCAAAATCGAACCTATGTATAGGTAAAAAATACAAGCGCAAAAATACACGTCAGTCTCGTTATCCAAAGAATCGATCGAATCGCGATAGTGAAAGAAGAAAATTTTACGAGTAAAAAAGGCCCAAGACGCAGACGATCGTTCGTAGATAAAAAAAAAAAAAAAAAAGAGACACACCCAATCCCTTACCTCTTTCCTACAACCTCACCACGAAATCATGAATAAAACGACGTTTTCCGGATGTAGCCAAGCGGTAAGAGCCTCTCTCTTTTTCTCTCGTTTTCCTTGCTGCTGCTACTATCACGTCTGAATACCGAAGATTTTCCGACGACGAATTTCCGTAAAACCTTCCTGTCTTTTGAAGCTATCGAGGATTTTTTACCTTTTTTCTTTTTCTTTCTCTTTCTTTTTTTTTGGCTTTAACCTCGAGAACTTGAAAAGTCTCTGTGATGAATTGAAAATGGGCTTCAATTGTGTTGTAAAATATAGAAATATTATTTATATATTGGTGATATTACATTGAATTGGCTATATACGATCGATATTTATGTATGAACAAAAGCTTTTTAATTTTTGTATTTTTGATATTTTCTGGTTATTATTATTATTAGGTGAAATTAGTTGGATATTTTATTGAATTTTTTTTTGTAATGGTTTGATTAATATTTGCAATCAAATATATCAAAAAAATACTAATTTATGATACACGTAATAATTAATATTTTCTGATGAATGAGAAAAGCTGAAAATATGGGCAACGTTTAATAACCTTTCAGTTCTTTACGATTGAACTTTATTACACACTATATTATAATAACACCTGAAACATATTTCCGTTAATTAAACAACAATTTTCCAATGAGCTAAAACTTTATCAATTTAATTGCAAAATTTTTAGATTGTAAAATTCAAGTATATATTACTGTAAAGCTTTTAAATCAACTTTTATTTAAATCCAACAATTGTTTTGCACATATCAACTAACTTTCATCAAACTCCCTTTTCCAAATTTCTCAGTAACCATACTCTTCCTCCCACTTCTCCAATTATCCCCCTATCATTCAAATCCATCCCAAATCCTCCCACACTAAATCTCTATCCTAAAGAACCATTCAAGACACCTAATCTCCTAAAATAAGATCACAGACACACACACAAACACACATACCGTGTAATTCAATACTTAATCAATACAGAAACAAGAAGGACTACACACTCAAATAACCCTTCAAAATTTTCAAAGTAAGAGAATTATATACACCATAGAGTATCCGGAAACATTCACATAGAATGGCAAACTATCGCAAAAGCCATGAATGCGTAAAGCTTTCTCTCTCTCTCTCAATTCAGTAAGCTTGTAGTAGTGTATAACATCGTTGTGTCGAGAACAATAGAAGCGTCAGTTAGTAATACTAGAAGAGAAGTATAGAAGGAGGAGGGGGGGGGGGGGTAAAGGGGGTCTAAATTAATTGAAAGTAGCGAGTAACCAAAAGTTACAGCTATAAGCATACTCTATCGTGTATGGACCCTTATCATGGCTATACTTACGCGTTTTAATTAAATATTTGAAACAAGGCGTGTAGTAGTAGTACAACAGTATATAGACGTTTTTGGATATTCAACCTTTGATTTTGTAATGAAGCTTTGGTAATTGGGATATGGCGGGGTGGTTTAAAACGGAAAAGGACTTTGATATACTTGAGACTATAGAAGAGGGTGTAAGACTGAAAGGAATAGGAAACTAACTGGTATGGAGAATATGGTTCTCTATAACTTATATAGATTAAGCATAAACCGTCTGGGTATATGTCTATATGTATATGTGTGTGTATGCATAGGAACGAAAGTTATAATTGATTTTCGATGATCGAGATTAAACTAGAATAGAAAAGGAGAGAGAGAGAGAGAAAGAGAGAGAGTGGGGTCTAAGTGATTTTCGGGTAAATTAAGGAGGACAACGTATCAGCTGTTACTGTACTAATACTACTTGTTGGTTCATAGTAAAATCGTTTTGTGTTCAGTCAGACCGTTCGAATAAATTCCTCGTTATACGTTCAGTGGTTACTGTAGTACCTATATAAAAAAAAAAGAAAGAAAAGAGAAAAAGAGTATATATATATGAAACTATAAATTTAAAGCTCATGGCGCCTAGTGGTCGCGCGTCATGAAATTTTCATTCGAAAAACCAAGCGTGGAACTCTATATGGGGAGAAGGGTAAGGGGGGTTGAAAAAAAACTTTTTTTATAAACTACAGTCGAAAAATCATGGGCTATATACCTACTACCCACTAGTAATAGTTAGAGGATATGTGTAGGCGATGAAAATGGTCCTTTTTCGAATATAGCCACATGGCGCGGATATATATATAGGAAAAAAGCAGTCACTATATGCAACGCGTGTGTGTGTGTGTGCGAGAGAGTTTTAAAACAGCGTTAAATCATTCGGAAATTTTCAGGCCGAACTCTCTACGTTCTTTCTCTTTCTGTATATATGTGAAATCCAACTGGCGCGCAGATTACCTATCTCTCTCTTTCTCTCTTTGTTCTATATGCTCTTTTTCTCACTTTTCTAGGCTCTGTACCCTATACTACGACTGGCCAGACAAGTTTTTTTTTTTTTTTATGCTGCTTTTCTAACTCTTATACGCTTGTTCGCCTATATAACCATCTAAACTTCTCTTATACTCTTTTTCTATCCTTTTCCTCTCCTCGCCTATGCTTACCTACTCACTATTTTTTTTTTTTTTCGTTTTTCTCAATACTCCACTCTTCTATACGTCTATTGCACTTTTTTTCTTATTTTCTTTTTACTATATACACGATACACAAACGTGTAAGTCTTTATGTTACCATATTCTCTTCTATTTTTCTTCTTTCTCAGTATGTTCACTTTTTCAGTATTTAAACTTCTTACTCTATCACCTCTTCTACTATGTGTATACAAGAGTACGTTCAATTTTTTTCTTCTTTTTTTTTTTTAAGTCTTTGTGACGTTGCACGTGTACTGCGCAATTTTTCACGCTTTTTCCCTTTTGAAGTATACGCTAGAAGCTTAGACTTGGCTGTTGGCAAATCGTTTTGCTTTTTTTCTTTTTCTTTCTTTTCTTTTTTTTTTTTTTTGTTAGGTACACCTATGTTGGATAAAAATATCTCGGGAGTGTATATATACGGTATATGTATGTGTATGAACCTTTCGATATACCTACAATGTTTGCGAAATATACATTTTGCTGTGTATAATAGAAAAAAAAAAGAATTGTGAGTCGTGCTTGGACCTTCGATCTATACACAACGTGAGAGTTATTTGTTTTTAATTAAAAAAATTTCTTTTTTAATCGAGGAAAGATAAAAAGTTTCTTTTTATATATTACGTTTCCAATCAATTGCGAAATAATTAAAGTGAAAGAAACAAAAATAAACAAAATATGAAAGATTATTTCTTTCTTTCTTTATTATTCTCTCTTTCATTCTATTTATTTCCTACCCATTCAGCAAAACATCTTGAAACAATACAAAGTAAAAATCGTCAACAAATCAAAAATTTAAACTTATCCTAATCACTAAAAATCGTCACAATGTCACTAAATAGACCTAAAACCGAGACCCAAACTCTAAATATACTTTTTTTTTACTCTCCACCTTTACAGTACGTGCAAGTGTTCGGCCATCCAGGTAAATATAGCTAAAAAGAAAAAGAAAGAAAAGAGTAGGGGGTCGTTAACGTTGGTTATACCATTGAAGGGGGGGGGGGCGTCATATATAGCGACGCGTTGAGATCGTTAGCTGATTGCGCTCGAGCTAATGGGCTTTCATTCGTTAGTTTAAAGGTAACGATGAAAACTTGCTGTATCTATACCCTTTTTTTTCGCTATTGCAAACCACCCTTTTCTTTTTCCTTCCTACCGAATGTGGTATTATGTGTAGAGGGAGGAGGAAAGGGTTGAAAATTCATGTGGGGGATTTGAGGGTAAATTTTGTGGTGTGATTTGGAATTGTGATATTTTGAAAGAGGTTTTTGAAAGGTTTTGGGTATGGTAAATGGTAATTATAATATGTGGTTTTGATTATTGATAAGATTTATGTGTGTTTTATATGAAAATTTAGAAGGTTTATTCACTTACGTTAGGGTAATGGAGAGCAAGGGTTGTTGACCTTTTATACTGGCTGAAAATTTTTAAAATAAATTTTTAATATCAATTAACATTGTTATGAACTGAATATAATTAAAAAGTGTTATTACATAATACATACAACATAGACACACAAGAGTAAAACCCAAAGGAGAATAAGTCATATCCTCAAGAGAGAAGAATATCCTCTCCTAGATCCAAACATATATACATAACCCGATTAAAAAGTATCACTACAGATACCAGCAGCATCAACATCAACATCAATAGAGTCTATTGTCTATATCACATTAAAACTACCTTTCCAAAATCCAAAGTCCAAAACCGAAGTTTCTTCCCCCCTTGTGGTGTTAAAGAAAGGACAAGCTCACGTCCTTTTCCCAAGAGTAAAGGTATATATAGAAGCAAAGTCGTAGAGAATCACGTACGCGACCAACCCTTACCTCCTATAGGTACCAAAAGGTATATGTATATACCTTTAGTCTCGCTTGAATTCGAATAGCCAGTAAGAAGCTACAAACTCATTCCTCCACATCCTCTTCCTCCTCCTTCTCTTCTTCTCTTTTTTTTTCTTCAACTATCACATCCCTTTGGGTATTGTGGTCACGGTAAAGCTAACACACACAACATTCTAAGGAATGTGAAATGGTATTTTGCAAGGCTGGACACGCGGCGAAACGCGTTCATACACCTCTTTCACCACTACTACTCTTCTCTTAGATTCACACCTACATGTATGTATATATGCATTATATCATGCATGCAGCTGAGAAATTCGCACGTGCTAAGACTTCACACTATACACACACATACACACACATCGATATTACCAAAGCGATGCATCCTCCTCCTCTTACCCCTTCTTCACTTTCAACAAATTCGCAACTGGCCTTAATATCCAAGAGAACTTGGCGAACGTGTGTGTATGCGTATAATATATATAAAGCAACGATGTACAGAGCAAGAGAGTAAGAGTATAAGGTCGTTAAAGAGTCATGCTTACCTCTCCTTCCTCTTCCGATAAATAAGAGACGCACGTGCTGAGAGCGCGCACGTAAACTTCGCGAAAGCTCTGAAACACACATACATACATACATACCTATAGATACACACTACTGTGCAAGCTCATATATGTATATACATATACATACAACGTGTGCTTGCAATAGGGGGGAGAATGCTATAACCCTCATCTCTATATTATGGATCGATATGTCGTATTATCTCAAGGGAAGGGTAAGGGTATAAAGGGGTGAAGAGGAGCTTATTAACTACGCGCTCCGGCTGCTGCTGCTGCTACTACTCGGATTACCAGCGCAAGGTCATAGGATGTTCATTCCTTCCCAGCACTATAACCCAGTGGTTAATCTACACGTGCGTTCATATCACGTATATCCTCCTATACCCTATACAACGCAACGGATGGAAATCATTATCTTCTCATCGGATATATGGGGAATAAGGAGTAAAAGGTTTAATGATATACGATTATGTATAAGAAATATTGATATGTATTTATAGGGAAAGAGTTTCGGGTTATTATATGAATTGGTGCTTGGATTTTTGTCGCTATAAGGAGTGATTGGGTAGAAAATAGAGAGAGATCGTATAATAGAATTAGGCGATCATTGGGAAAGTGGAAGTTTAATGAGGAGGCAAAAGAAGAAGAAGAAGAGATAGAAAGACTTTTATAAAAGGTAATCGGTTGGAAAATTTCATTTTTTTTAAGTAAAACTGCCTCTAAGAGAGATAGAGAGATAGAGAGTATTATACGTTATTGAACAATCGACTATCTTATCAGCTTTGCTAATGAATTGAGGAGTTAAGATAAAGGAAAATGGAGAAAAATAGTGGAATGAGAGGTATGACAAAAAAAATGTAAGTGTCAGATTCAGCTTGGAATTTCTAGTATATGCTTCGATAAAGAACGATTGGAACCTTTTTTTTTATCTTCTTTATTTTAGTGCTGATTGAGATGATTGATATACGAACTAGTGGAACGTGTCAAATTAGCCTCGTTTACTTTTTTTTTCTTTTTTTTTTTAAGATTTGTTGAGTAAGCTCGTCAAGCTTGGATATTGGTGTGACCTTTGAATTTATATAGAAAAGATATGTATATCTGAGCGATTTTGTTAGATCTGGCGTTAAATTTGTGCTTCTGTTCATTCAAACAGATGTAATTTTAATCGGGAATCAACGTTCCATTAAAAATTTAACGGATAAAAAAAGAAAAACAAATTGAATAAAGAGTAACTCTTCAATTTAATGGACCAATATTAAAATTTCTTTTTTTTTTCATATATATTATACGAATTTAAAGCTCGTATTACGTTTTAATGAAATGCAAAAGAAAAAAAAAATAAGCTCGACTTTGTGCTTGCCAATCAGAAAATTAACGAAACGTACTTTTGCATATTAAACTGCGCTTAAAAATGAAAACAAGAAATATTTTTTTTTTTTTTATAAGCAAATGACATGTTCTGTTAATCGAATTTTGTATACTCGAAACAAACAATCGCATATTCGCTAACGAAGCGTTACGTTCAAAAATATTCCGTTAAAAAAAAAAAAAAGAATATGTAAAACAAAAATCAAAAAGCTCGAAATTAATGAGCTTTTTAATTTAAAAAAATATAATTTAAAAAATTAAATTTTTTAAAAATTTAAATCCACTAGATTTAAAATCCAACATGTAACGTACAACAAAAAAAAAGCTCATTCAAAAATTTAATCCAGCTTTTCGAAGACTCAAAGAACGTTTTGAAACAAACAATTAAAAATAATGAGCTGAGAACACTGGAAATATATCCAGATTGTCAAAACCGGATTTAATTTCAAAATCACATCTAAAATTTCATAGCATTTCTCAAGCAATTAACAAACTATACTAAAACTTTAGCCAGCAGTAGCAGCAACTTAATACACACATACACATCCTTAAAATATTCAAAGCGTACGTTTAAATCGTTCCAATCGCTGTCAGAGAGTATACGAATTTGCCTGCAGGCCAGATACCCAGTAGAAGGCAACAAGAAGGACCACCACGACTGTATTGAATGACGCGCTTGATTAAATACTAAAGCTCAAGCATAGAGAAGAGAGAAGAGAGAGAGAGAGAGAGAGGTGGATGGGTATAGAAGCTTCTGCATATAAACCCAGAAGACCCCATCGATACAAGGTTATGTGTATGTGTGTGTGTGCTACTGAGTTTCTCTCTCTCTCTCTTCGCGAAACTACTCCTCAAAGCCCGATGACGCGCTCTATGCAAATCTCTCGACTCGTTTGGCACTTGAACGACCGGACTGGAATTTAGACTTTGACGTACAAGTGGTACACGGTAGAGAGAGAGAGAGAGAGAGAGAGAGAGAGAGAGAGAGAGAGAGAGAGAGAGAGAGAGAAACTGGACCATCTTGACTTTATATGTGTATGAGTGCATGTTGGAGTTGAGAGCTTGCAGAGAGCTTTGAAGTCAGAGTTGAAAGAAAAGTTCATAATCATATCAATATATGATCGAGTTTTTTGGATTTATAGATTTTTTGTTTGCAAGTTGAGCTTTCAAGTACAATTACTTTAAAAAATAAATTTTTTTTATAAAATTATCAAAAAATAACCTGCATAAATTAAGACAAAAGATGCAATATGAGATAATACAAAAACGAACTGTAATCGAAATGTCAACGCAATCAAAGCAATGTCGTATTCAACACACACAATATACTATTTGCAAGCTCTAGTAGACATCACAACCGATGAAACAGCCAAGAGGAGCGGAGTAGTAGTAATAGTAATAGTAGTACGTTTTCGTCCGGTAATTAAATTAGAAATAGCGTCACCAGCGCCAATTTGGCACCGCAAGCTTTCTCTCTCTCTCTCTCTCTCTCTCTCTCTTCCATAATCGCATACGTTCTACATATAACATACACATACACAGATCTCGTGTAATAATTGAAGTTACAGTCGTTAGCCCGTATCAACGAGATCAGCAGCTGATTCATCGAACGAGCTGCGATGCCAAATCCAACCCCCAGCTCTCTCTACCATACTCCCCTTTCCTTCCACACATTCCCCATCATCATTCCTATATCTGGCAAACGGAGAATTCATGTATGTGTGTGTGTATGTGTGTATGTGCTCGTAACTAACCAATGCCTCGTTTGTCACGTTGGGGGATATACACTGCGTGGATATATCTACATCTGTAAGAGGAAGGGGAGAGAAGAGAATTGCTTCGCTTTGATATACGATATTATGTGTAAGCGCATGCGCACTTGAGTGAGATTGGTTGTTCTTGTGGGAGTTTAAGATTGAGATAGTTAGTTATTTTTTCTTCGATTTTTTATCTGAGGTGTATAAGAAAAATCTGTTGTAGAAGTGATTAATAAAATTATATGGAGTGTGATTTTGGATTATGAGTTGATTTTAAAGATGTGGTTTGAATCTGTATTAGACTATAAGATGTTTGTTTCTTGGGATATTTTAAGGATTTGTGTACATAATATCGCGATGCCGCATAAAGTCGTAAAAAATAAACTTGAAGTTTTCATTTCGTGAGAGAACAGCCGTGGAATATATCGTAAAAGCTCAGATGTAAAAAAAAAAAATGAAGGAGGGGTAGAGAAAGGTCGTAAATTATGGTAACGACTGAAAACGGAAAGGATTTCATTCGGTTGTGGATTTCAATGTCTATATTTTTCGTCGCCAAGATTTTCTACTCTTCGTCGTCGTCTTGTTGACCTACTTTCTTGCTTGGTAACTTAAATTTCTTAATTGCATTACGAAAAAAAGGGGGAGACTATATGTGAGTAAGAGCTTGCGACGTTACATAGAATACGCGAGTTGTATAGGTAAAAAAGATGAGAGAGAGATAAATAAGACGAAAAAGTTGACGCCAGAGTGTCGGAATTTTTCTTTCGATTTTCGTAAAAAGGGTTTTATAGGATAGGGATTGTAGAATTTTTCGAGTACTTTAAAAAATTCGAATTGGAACGTCTTTTACGTGACGATGTGTTTTTATGCGTTTTTTCACTTTAAAGATACTTACTATATATAAAGTAGGGAAAAAGCGTGTGAAGTTTAATGATGCTGAAGTCGTCGAAAGTTATATATTCATTTTATATGAAATGGAATAATTATGGGATTTAATCTTTATTGATTTTCTTTGAAATTTTGATAAACTTTAAAAAGTTTTCTTTTCAATCATTTTACTACAAAAAAACTTTGGTTTGAAAAGAACAAGTTTATATGAAGTGATTTCAAGCGGTAAAAACAAAATGTCAAGGTTGAAAAATATAGCAATCTTTTGATCGTAAACAAAAAA
>JAPYZE010002518.1:0-15911 GCA_030522805.1 Leptomastidea abnormis
AGGAAAAAAAAAAAAAAGAAAAAATGTAAAAACAAAAAGAAGAAAAAAAAAAAACACACAAATAAAATATGTAAAAAAGGCAGTAAAAGTAAGAAATAGAAAAAAAAAAAAAAAAAAAAAAAAAAAAAAAAAAAAAAAAAACTATAAACTCCCCACCATCCAAAGCAAAAATCGGTAAAGTCATCGCTTAAATGGTAGCGAGCGCGCGACATACGCGAGAGCGACTATCAAACGCCCCATAATTCAAAACAAAAAACACACACAACACACGGACAGATACACATATATCCCTACGTGTACTATGTACCAAACGATATATAATATCCATCCCAGTCCAGCCCATTTTTTTTTTTTATTCTTCAACCTCGACCACCACGTGTGGCCAGACCAGAAAACGTATACTCCTTCCCCCTCCCCACCCCCCAAGGGAGTATATATCCAGAGATGTGTGGCCAAATGCAGTATAATTTGTCAACACTATTAGCAATCGAACTCTCGTGACTTTTCTCTTTCTCTCTCTTTTGGCGCATCTGCCAAGCTTTTATATATATGTATCTGACCCCGTATATGTACAATAACCTACACCCCACCCTTTCCACTACTATTACTATCCCCCCCTAAAGGATGACTGGTACCCGAAGTATCTGTATACAGGCGCCAAAAAGGGGTAGTGGTTAATGAAGCTGGAAAAGGCTATTTGTGAAATATAGAGGGAGTAGGAAGGGATGGTTAGTATAGATATATATATATATATATATATATATATATATATATATATATATATATTTATAGATTCGACCGTATGTTGGCAAAATATTGGCTTTATATAGACTTGTGGGTTATAACTGCGATGGGGATTAGGGTATAAAAGGGAAAGGGGTTTTTCTTTTCTTTTCTTTGGTTTTTCCAAAACTGTCTAGTGTATAGTTCTAATATATGAGAGATTGATGGTTTGAAATTGGTAACTGTTACTATTTGCTTTGGGAGGGGTTTATAATTGTGAGTTAAGGATGGTAACGTGAAAGTCACGCGAATCCGATGGGCTGTTTGGTTGTTTGTTTGATGACGACTGGTGACAATCTGGATAATTTTTTTTTTTTTTGGAAGAAGGAAAAAATTGGAATTAATGAAGTTTTGATTGGTATGTGTAAGTGTGATTAAAAATATTATTTTTTTTAGGGTTTTAAATGAAGTTTTTGTTTTATAGATTTATTTATATGCAGAATTTTTTTTGTTGCAAGTGACGTATTGAAAATAATTATTATTATTTATTTTGATATATGAATTGGATGAAATTTTTCCGAATTATATAGATAAGCAAAATGTAAAAAGTCTTATTATTTATGATATATCCTTAATTGTTGTTATTGTAAGTGAACGTGAATAATTAAATGTATATGTGGAATGGGAATTTTTTGTGATATTTGTATATATTTTGAGAGATTGATTATAAAGGAGGTGATTAATCATGATAAAATAATCAGGGGGGGCTTTGTAATAAGAAAAAAAAATATATGATAATTTGATATAAAAACAATAACAAAAGTTTCATTATATTTTTCAAAGAATTTTAATAAATATTTTTAAATGAGTAAAAATTTTTTATAAATTAGTCTATTATACGTTATTAGTAAAATAGAAATCTAAAAGTTATACTTGAACTTCAAATCTAATTGAATAATCGAATAAATTTAACTTGATGATGACAACATATTATATTATAACAATATCAATTACGTACATTATATCTCTAATCACAAAGCACGTGTTCGTATATTAAACACGATATAATTTTAGAAACTTAATAATTATCTTAATATTCTTGGTATCCAAAGATCATCCGATAAAAACTTATATTTAAAATGTACTCAAACAAAAAAATATTTTTATTGTTTCAACGGGAAAACTGATTTTTATCAAAATTAAACTGAACGATAATTTAATAAATTCGTCACGCGCAACCCGGACACATCTTCAACCATATATGAGATTTCTATCAATTGATGATCAATGAATTTATATATACATATACCTATACACTTATATTTTTCGGATAATATAAGTCACGAGATTAAAAATAAATGCTGATGTGTATATAATATACAGCACACAACAAACGACGCTGACCCAAGATAAAATTTCAATTGCAATGTACAACGTCACGAAAAAAAAAATATTTCTCCTTTGTTTCATTTACTGATATAATTAATTATTTCTTATTAATTGTAAATCCATAATTTAATCAGTAATAACAAACAATAAAATTGCATTTAGAAGAATTCGATTTTTATTTTAAATAATTTTAATAAAGTAGACACAGTAAAAAATTTACAAATCAGCTAGAAAATAAGAAAGTCATGATTACGAGACAATAAAGACATAAAAATCGTATCGCGATTTTATATATAATAAGAAAAAGAAAAAGAAAAGTAAAAAGAGAAAGTTGGATATATATATACAGAGAGAAAGAGAGTTGGAAGTATAGTCCTGAAACTGGAAATGGGAATAGGTGGTACCTATATATATGCCATTGGAATAAGATCGGGTTTAGTTCGCGGTGTCGGCTTTGAGAGAGAGAGAGAAAGCTCTTCTCTCTTCCTCCCCTATATTCCGGATAAGTCGGCCTTATCCCGATAAGCCGGTGAGTTAATGAATCACAAAACAGGTGGTGGAGGAGAAATCGAGAGCAGAAGCAAAAGCAATAGCAACGAGGAATAGAAAGAGAAAAGGAAATAATGTTTGGTAGTGTGTGTGTATGTATATGTGTGTGGATGAGGGAAAGAGAAGAAATGCAACACTGTCTTTTACTTATAGACAAATGCGACCGAGAACTACTTAAATCTTTGGAGGAATTATTATCTTTTCTAATTGAGATTACCTAACTATCTTATTGGGATTTATATTATGCCAATCGATAACTTTTTCTTTTTTTTTTGGTTAAAGGTTGCTTTTTTAAGGATAAGAGTTCCTTATAAGAGAGATGGATATTACAGGTACGAGAATTTTTTTTTCTATCTATATATTATGAAAATTTGGTAACAAAAAATTATTTACGATTTTGATTTGTAATAAGTGAAAACTTGGTAACTGTATGTATCAAGTCTTAACGATTTTAAAAAATTAATATTAATATGTCATAAATCTCCTAAAAATATGAACAATCCCAAGTTTCTATTCAAAGTAGTCCAGGAAACAATCTAGTTTTCAAGATGTTTATGACAAAAATAATCATAATTATGGATGTAATACAAAAAATAATCAATGTTTATATTTGTAAATTTTTATAACAGCTATTATGGAAGAAAACTATCTTTTCTGGTACAGTATCATAGTAAAAATATGTGTATATGTGTTATTTTCTGGATTTGATATTGCGTATATATGTATATGGAGAACGACGTAAACGTCACAGGCTTATCGGCTTGTTAGGTAGTAAAACTTTATCTGTATTTGTCTCCCAACCAACGTTATTCTGCAAAAGTGTGTTATACATATATATGTTGCAAGCAACGGATTTTTTTAATTTTCTGTTTTTTTTTTTTTTTAGGTGAATGAGGAAAAAATGATTTTAAGATTTATTGTCATGATGTAGTAATTCCTTTGCGTACGTGTATGTTTGTGTAGATTTTTTTTTTTTTGTTAAAATTTTGTTTAAAAAGAAAATGCATTAAAAGAAGCGTGAATTGTTATTTAGATAATAAAATAAGTATAATTGATGTGTTTTGTGATTATATTTTTAATAAAAATGTTGAAGAACATCAGTTAACAGTTTAAAAATATGGAAAAGTTGATTAAACTCATTTGATTGATCTTGTAAAGTGATTATAAAGTGAGCTGGCCGTGATTGAATAAATAAATATATCCACAAAAAGGAAGTAAAATTTATAAGCGTTACTATTAATTTGTATCTAATATTGTTTGATTTTCATAATTTTAATAAAATTTCTTCTATTTTTTTTAACTATAGTTATCATGACTATTCATAAATTTAATGATATTTGTGATTATTAGAATCTTATACAATTAATCATAATTGACTTATATCCATTTGTTAAAAGCTCTAATAATAAAATAAAATTTAATTGTAAAATATTAAAATTTAACTTAAAAATAAAAAAAAAGTTATTCATATCTTTGTTACAATTGTAATTTATGAAATATTTATGTGTAGAATTTCTTATAAATATGATAAATAATTAATTGAAAATAATATAATAATAAAATTTTAACAATTGTATTTCAAAAGATTTACATAAATATAGAACATTTCCATTGACATTGGTTAAACAATGGTAAATCAAATGACAGAACTGATATTTGACATCCCGACGGCAAATTTATAGATCTCATATAATTCAACAATCATTGATAAATTCCAATTAAAATAAAATTGTTGAATTTCCTATTTTACACAAATAAAATAACTATATGAATAATATTCCTTTTTTTTCTTTTTTTTTACACTTTGAGCTTTTTTCTACAGCTTGAGCTTGCACAAATCTTATAAGTTACAATCCCATTAAACCCCTCTTTTTTTAATTAAAAACAAAACGATAAAAGATCATATTTCAAATACAATTAAAAACCATAAATCTACCAATAACCAAACTTCAAATTATCAACAATCTCTTCACCACTACATAACACCCCTACACAAATAACCCAACCTCATTCATATACCGACGGAAACTGAATCCTCCCATTCAGTCACGTATAAGTCTAACAACAACAACAATAACCCCTCTTTTTCCCACAAAAAAAATGAAAATAAACAAACAAAACCGGAAGCGACTCACCACGTCTAAGCCTCTCAAGTGGCTCATGATGTATCTGATGAGTACCATTATACGATACAGAAGCAGCCGCAGCCGCTGCCGCAACAGCAGCACCATGTACCATATGATCACCATGATGATGTCCAACCGCAGCAGCCGCAGCAGCTTGTAAAGCTCCGTGTAAATGATCATTACCATGTTGCTGCTGCTGTTGTTGTTGTTGCTGTTGTTGTTGCTGCTGTAGATGTTGCTGCTGCTGTTGTTGTTGATTAGAAGTGGGTACAGATACAGCTGCAGCTGCAGCAGCGGCGGCGGCAGCAGCAGCAACGGCAGATGACGAACCCACAGTGCTACCACCACCGCCGCCGCCTCCTATACCACTCACCAGGTCTTGTAAACTTAATTCACCACCACCACCACCACCGCCGCCGAGGTCGAGGCCCCGATGGTGATGGTGACCCCCGAACGGCCCGTGCTCCATACTGTAATAGGCCAACGTCGTGGCGGCGCTTTGGCTCGTGGCCTGTGACAGCTTTGGTTATTTATATTAAATCCGGGAATTTAAAATTCCCAGATATTTTTATATATTTTTAATTATTTTTTTTTAATATTTTTTACCACCCTCCCTCCTATTACACTTTATTTTTCTTTCTTTTTAAATTTGTTGTAGCTCTAGGCTACCAAAGGCTACATGCAGAGCCCTGGTGCCTTGAGTATATACACCTTGTTTTACAACTTTTCTCTCTGGTCTGGTCCAACTTAAATTAACGTCACTTTACACACAACTTAATATTATTAAATCACATCAGCAGCTAGTTATTATTACGTCTCTATTTTACTCTTATTTTTATAACAAATATATTAATAATCTATTTTGCGAATATATCTCACTTTTTTATTTTTCATCTACATATCATCACTACAATCATTATACACATATACTTTAAAAAAACTCCAAAACACAAATTAACAAAACCGTTCAAATATTACATAAAAATAATTAATTAATCGAAGGGGGGGGGAGATTTCAACCAGCCCCGAAAATGGTTCACGACTGACTGACTGAGTGACTGACTGACTAAGTGGCCCACGCGGTGGCTTCAATGATAAGATTCTCTTTCTCTCTCTTTCTTTTTTAACTTCTCCTTCTCCACAACTCACACTTTATACACACACACCTGGCGTTGCAAGTAAGAGAGAATAAGAGAAAAACGTTGATAAGAATAAAAATCGTTTTAAAATTTTTTTTATATATATTTATATATCAACGTTAAATTTGTTCATTAGTTTTCCATGCATTTATGATCAACATTACGGCAGTAGCCGACAGCCGATTATCGGCTATTAATTGTTGGTTCATCCTTACTAATAATTTTTCATTACCCGAATTAAAATCTGATTATTATTATTGTCACATATGCATCACATAAATACACTATTTTTATTTCTTGATATTTATCAAATTAAAACTTTCAAGATATCAAGATGCACTTATACACACTGATTTTAATGATATATTACAAATAACAAGCCACATAACCCAACCAGAGATATTTAGAACAGGTAGAGCTTGCGTGTCAAACCAGTCACATAACATTCACTTTTTCCTTCTTTATTTCTTTCACTTGATAAAACACTTTGATAACTATAATACTTTGTGTCTGTGTATGTTCAAATTTTCTAAAATTACTTCAAGTCTATGTATACTAAAATTTATTTTCAACAATCACAAACCAAAAATACACATCATCTGAAAAAGCACACACGTGATACCAATCAAGCACTGATTGTACGTCATACAATTAAATACCTGTCACTAAATAAAGTTACACACACATAACACAAGTAAATAATATTTCACACAACACGTGTGACATTATCCACAATAGTGGAATAAATTAATAATTGGAAAAAAATGCGATTGTGTATAGGCTGCTTTAGCAGCCACTACCCGCTGGTTGATGTACGCGGTGTTAGAGGGATATATGATGTGCTTGAGTGAGAAAGAGAGAGTAAGGTCTCGGATGAGCTTAAGCTTCTAGCCGGTAAGCTCCGCTAAAGCCCCACTGGATTCCCGGGGCTCTCCCTTACTCACTCACAACCGCTTACACAGACACACACTATATATATTAAGAGATCCCCGAAGAAGCCCTCGCTTTTCTTCTTGGCAGGCTGCTGCTGCTGCTCCTGCTGCGCCTATATGCTCAAGCACTGTGGCTGATATGCTAGCTGATGCTGCTGCTGCCGTTAGCTGATGTTCCTGCTGTTGATGCTAGCGCTGCTGCTACTCTAGAGTTTGCTGCTTCTGACGCGCAAGTCCAATCTCTCTCTCTCTTTCTTTCTTGCGCACGTGTACACGTACACACGTACTGAGAGATATAAGGGAAGGAGAAACGTCCCCCTACGACCGTATCTGGCGCATCTCTCTTGGATAAAGTGTGCGAGGAAGAGAGTGAGGGAGAGAAGTGAATGAGGGGGGAGGGAAAAGAGAGAGAGAGTACGGTGTAAGGATGCCCCACCTATAATATCCCAACAAGAGAGAAAGAGCCCCACCCACGTGCGCACGCGATGCGAAGCACTACCCTAATGCGAGGAGTCTCCCCCCCCCCCTCCCCTTAACCAATCTTCCCCCACTCTCCATTCTCAGCGAGCTTTCCCCTATCTTGGTGTATGTATATACGCGGATACAGTACACACCACACAGCGAGGGAAACGTAGCGACGGACCGTCGGACGAAAAAGCTCGTGTATAATATACGCATGGTAAACAGATAGAGAAAGAGAGAACGCTATAAGTTTTGGTATTTTTCATTATTTTGCTCTGAATTTTTTATGCAAAGATGATGCTGAATTTAGATTACTGTGGTTGTTGCTGGATTTTTAAAAATTAGCGAGTGATAAAAAAAAATATGTGAAAGTTTTTGACTGAAAGCTCGTGTACCAGTATTGTGTACGCATTGAAAGTGTTATTTTGTTATGTATCCGTCGGTTTATGCTTGCTTATACATACATTGGTATACAAACAAGGGGCATATGTAACAAGCCATTATATGATTAAAAAAATTCTTTTTTGCAATTTCGTGCGTAAAATTGAATTTTATGAATCGTTTTGAGTGTGTAAAGTACTATTGTTTGAAGGTAGAGCCTAAATCGTAACGTAAAAACTTTACCGCACTGGCACGCGATTCGGTTTACAATTTTTTACAATTTCGTGCGCAAAATTCACTTTTGCACCCTGAAAATGGTGCTCAAAATAGTTATTTTCGTAACAAGGGCGCAAAAAGTATCTTTCCCACACGAGTAGTGATCATCATGAGTCGTCGGCGAAACCAAAGACGAGTGTGGGGAGATCATACGAGAGAGGAAAGCCTACATCTTAGTTGCGAACATTATTTTTTGCAATTTCAGTTCAGCGTGCGCAAAATTCATTTTTGCGCACGGTATCTTTTTGCATCCGCTGTAGCGTCACCAGAGCTGTTGCATATGGATCCCGCACATGCTTTGCTTTCATACATTTTAAACTAATGTTATTGAATTTTGCTCATTTATTGCATTATAGTATTTTTCGATACAAGTGCGAGAAACTAGATTGTTACCTCGTGTGACTTCGTCCGAACAAAGTTCAGATGAATCAGGAGTTTATATCTCGTGCGAGTATCGAACAATATTTTTTGATACGACGCACGTAAAGCTCGATTTTACAAAATCATGATTTGCTGAAAATGCTTGAAACTGAGCTTTACGCACGGAGTATCAAAAATTACTATTTTGATACAAATGCGAGAAAAACGATTTTAAAAAAGTGTGAGGTTTTAAAAAGGAGCGAAGTGAAGGTGACAATTCACACGAATTGAAAATTGTTTCGATCACGTATATTGAACGGTATCAATTTTAATTGCGGGCGTAAAATTTCGTTTTACTTACGCAGTTAGAAAAATATATATATTTTTTAATTTTTTATAAAGTAACGTCAAACTGTAAATTATAAAGATATCGCTTACAATAATGATTGTACGTTTCTAAATTATCCATAAATATTTTCGATTCCAGATAATTAAGATCGATTGTAGGAGCTTATTAAGGTTCACCAAAACGATAATGAATCTTATACGGAAATAAATATATCGTACACTGTTTTATATTTATACCCTTAGTACTTACAGAAAGCCATAATACGATATCATAGATCTGAAGAGAAAGAGAAAAACAAATGGTGCGTGGGTGACTTACATCCTACATAGATGTATATAAGCCATATTATTTAGAGGTAAAGAGAGAGAGGGTAAATTGTGATTGGTGATAATGGGACTGGATTTGTACAGTGACTGCTCACTCGTTTAACCTCCTCCCTCCCACCTTTTATTTTTTTTTTCTTTCCCCTTATACATAATAACCACAATCAGATTTTTATGAAGGATGACAAGGCGTTCTATATATAATATGTAATAATATACTTATAAACGTCCTCTTTTGATTTTCCACTTCTGTATATAAGTATAGCTGAGATTTATACTGTTATGGATTTAAGACATTGAGCCGCAAGCGAGTGAATGAGTGAATGAATGAGTGTGTAAGAGTGAGAGGTTTAGTGTAAGGCTTGAGGTAATGCTTGACTTGATCCTGATCGTAGTTTCAGTGATTTTCAAGATTACGCGAAGTAATTCACTACGCGTAACCGGGGATATAGGTATTATATACTTTTTTTTTCTTTTTCTTCTTTGCGTGAGCTTTTCGCGCTTACGGTTATGTGCTTTTGTATAAGATCGATCGATAAATTATTTACACTTAAATGTTTGTATTTTTTCTTTCTCTATTATTCTTTACCTTTTTTTTTTAATTTGGAGTTTGTTTTATTGTTTTATAAGATTTGTTTGGTATTATCAAAATATTATAATATTATTAAAAATGTGAGTTATTTAAAATAAATAATAATTTATTATTACAATTGTATTACTGTTCCCAGTCATATATAAACTAATAAAAAAAAAATGATTAATGATGAATTAGGTAAATCTATTATTTTAAAACAGTATATTTCGTACATTCCGAAAAAATTCTATAGGTACCTATATAAAAAATTTTAAAAAAGAAAAAAAAAAGAAATTTAAAAAGAGAACAACAAAAAGTAAAATAAAAACTCTAGACTAAACTAAATTTCAAAAGTGGATCAGACTAGAAGACGTTAATGCATAGAATAAAGCTATTCTCTTTCTTATACCTATACATATATAGTGACGATACCACATTTTCTTTCTCTCTACACCTAACAGACAAAAGAAAAGCTTCACATCTATATATATATATATATACAAAAGCCAGTATGTACTCTATATACACACACACCAATATATATGCACACGACAAGTAAGAAAGAGAAAGAAAGAAAGAGCAAACGTCTCAAGAAAATAGAGAGTCTACAAAATCAAGCAAGCAAAAGAAAGAAAGAAGAAGAGAGAATAGATCCAAGTGAGACACGAAAGCTTGCGTATACTCTCTCTTTATATACAATACATACTCGCTTCACAAAGAAGCTGAGAAAGCTCTGGAGGGTATACATAAGATGGGTGGGTAAAGCAAGAGAGTAGTGGAGAACAAGGGCCTTCGGTGAGCGAATCTACTCTTCGGTAGCTAAGGTATATACTTGCTTGGAATGAATAAAAGAGAGAGAGAGAGAGAGAGAGAGAGAGAGAGAGAGAGAGAGAGAGAAGAAAGGTGTCCGATCGAAATGGAAAACTAAGAAGACGGAAAAGAAAGTCAAGTGTATATAGAAGATGCGAGAGTGAACACTACCACTACCACTTAGCTTTGAAGCTTGTGTTGTTTGAATTGTATAGTGTAGAAGTGAGAGAGAGAGTGACTCTTTGGTATATAGATATAAAAGAAGAAGAAAAGGGTAGAAGTGAGGAAGGGATGCAAGAAAGAAAGATAGAAAGAGAGAGAAAGTTGGTGTGTTCGTTAGCTTGAGCTTGAGATAAAGTGGAGGGGAATATGAATATAGG
This sequence comes from Leptomastidea abnormis, assembly GCA_030522805.1. Classification (NCBI taxonomy): domain Eukaryota; kingdom Metazoa; phylum Arthropoda; class Insecta; order Hymenoptera; family Encyrtidae; genus Leptomastidea; species Leptomastidea abnormis. The sequence continues at coordinate 10,774 of JAPYZE010002518.1, forward strand.
TATATAGGAAAGTAGGTATATAGTGGAGGGTAGGGATATATGTGTATATATACGTAATATAACCACGCCCCAATTCTAAGCGTGGGCGTTTATATTCCTCCCTGACTTCACACGCCCGCAAGTATAGACGATCTCACTCTCTTTCTCTCTTTTTTTCTTTCTTTCTTTATTCTACTCTGCTCTACTCGCTATACCTAATATATACCTATGTACTGCACACGCGGTTCTTTTTCTCAGCGAGTTCTTATTTCCTTCAATCCCTTCCTCTTCTCTTTGTATATATGCTTTGAATTGTCCTCTCTCTCTCTTTTTCTCTTTCTGTCTTTCTTGGATGAATTTTCGCGAGGAAAAGCGAGTATGTATGTAGCTAAATACGTGTAGGGTATATACGGATGTATAGGTGGAAAAGGATATATATAGGTATGGTAACGCTACGTTGATTTCTTTTTCTGTAAAGTATAGAGAAAAAAAAGCAAACACACACACACACACACAAAAGAAAGAAAGAGAGTTTTGTTAGCCACCTTATTTTTTTTCGCGCTACTCTCAGAGTTGGTGGCCTTCGATAGGTTTTTTCCTCCCTTTTCTTTTCTTTTTCTTTTCTTTTCTTTTTTTTTTAGGAGGATTTTAGCGTATTACTGTAATTTGATGATCGCGGAGGGGGATTAAGTTGGGGTATATATATACGAAGTTGCTTGCTTTCTATAGTATATCTATTTTTCTGATACGACCTTCTGAACTCCTTCGACGACTTTACATCTTTGAAATGTATTGTTGTTTAATCGATTCATATGTGAAATAGTAGGTATACTTATTTTTTAGAGAGTAAAATTAATTTAATAATTTATTTACAGTTTTAAAATATATTGGGTTATACAGTTATAATTGATTTATAAAGTTTTTTTTATTTATTTATAAATTGAATGAGTATGACAATGTTTCAATCTGTCGTGGCATTGACATTGACTTTTAAAATTTTTTTTTTTTTTTATCAATTAACGTCACATCAATTACAAATCAATACATATATAAATTAAACATTGTTGGTATATAGCTATACGCACAGCACACGACTGTATAAAGATTTTACAAGTGCCATGGTGATATCACCAAATGAATTTAAGACTTATTTTATGATAATATCACTCGTGGCACATATATCTATATGTACCTATATATATATATTAAATTTTTTTATCATTTATATGAGCTCGAGATATATTTTTAACTCGTTGTTTTTTAATTCATTCTTTGTATCTTAAGATTAACACATTCAATAGATGTAGACTATTAATATATCTTGCTTGATAAAAAAAAATAATTTACCAAACAATATATAAATTTGTATCTGAAAAAGTATATTTTTTTTCATTTCATCAAATGATCGATATTCTAATTGATCTTTTCTTATACACATATATGAGGTACACGATCTAGTGGATCACACGTTATTTACGATTCTTGTTTGGACAATAACTGTTGGTAAGGGGGGATACAGAGTTTAAAAACGCATCGTCTATAAAACAAGTTATACGGCTTTGGCTGCCATAAAAGGATAAGACAGACATTTATCAGCTCCGTCAAAAGATATATAAAACGTTAAATGCAGAGTGTGTGTACTAGATGTTATAGGCAATACCTTATAAGAATTTTTTTTTTATACTTGGAAATTTTATGTAATTATTATATTTGTTTTTTATGTAATGCATTAAAATAGTCATTTTTTGCTGATTCTATATTTTTTTTTTTTTTTTTTTTTACAAAAATAAAATATAAACATAAAAACCAATCAAAACAATTAGGAAAAAAAATAATTGTATCGTCATTGTAAAGTGATTAATAAAACAACAAGATACGTCGATATTAACTTTTTTGAGACCGTAGCAGAAGATTTATTATTTTGTTATTATCTTACCGTTTGCGATAACGATTTCTTTTTTTTTTCAATTTACGTGCGTATACGCGGCTTTTGTGTGATGAAAATGAAATTTTTATTTTTTTTTTGCGATATACTAACACACGTTGTCGGCAAATTAGTTTAGCGACAAAGGATAGTGGAACGAGTAAACTTCAGTATGTATGTACATACATGATGTCGATGAGTTAAGATTGATATTATCATTTGAAACTATTGTGTTATGCGATGTTTTACTATACAGCTGATAGTGTGTTTTGTATGAACAAATAATCGATACTCATATAATACTGCACCATAATAATATTTAATGTTGTTTGATGAATTTATATTTATGTTAATTTGTTTTTAATCGTATACGTAACGTAATAATAAAAAAATTGTAAAATTTACAAAAAATATTAGTACAAGATTAAAAACAACATAATCAAAATCGGAAAGAACGAGTAAATATCATCTCAGTATTCCCTAACATACACTATTTCTCTATATTTTTATCTTCTCGAAATGTTTCTCCTCCTCATCTTCCACTTCATCTTCAGCGAGCTATTCGGCCGTTATATACCCAGCGCTTTCGCGTCTTTACAAATTTTATATCATTTTTACGGCGAGACATAAAGCCTAAGGATAGCCAAGAAAGAAAGAAAGAAAGTGAAGTTGAAGTTATCGGCTTAAAAAAAAATAAAGTTCTTAAATGAAGAGAAAAGCTGAATGAAGACTACGGAATGGTCCATATACATTTATAGATATGAAAAATTCAAGTTTTGAGCTTGCGCAAGTATGAAATTAGAGGTGAGTGAGCTTTTTTTTACTTTTTTGTTTAAAAGTGGGTAATAAAACAAAATATCGTTCTATCAAGTAGTAGAGTATGAAAACTGCGTGAAAAAAAATCGCAGAAGGACTTTGATATATACATTAGGGGAAGTTTGAAAAATAAGGTGTACATAAGCCTACGCGTCGTGTGCGATTTGAGAGTAGATATACCGAGAGAAGCTTTTCGATTAGAAGGGAAGTCAGTTATAGGCCGACGGAACATTTTAGCTTTGCGATTGTAAGCTATATGGTAAATGAGCGTAAGTGATTTTTGAGAGGTTGTGTGTTTTCTGAATGAATTTTCTTTTTTTACGAGGTTGCGTGTGTTTTAGATTTACAGTGAATTTGTAATGTATAATATAGAGAAAGAGAAGGATTAAAATATTGATTACGAGATAATTTTTTTTTCTCTAGGAGATGATGAAGAAGAGAATCTATAATTAGAGAAGAATATTGAGGCGAAAGCGAGTACAGGTAAAGATTAGGGGATGATGAGTTATGTTTTGATATAATGGCGCCTCTTTAAAGGCTTACGTGCTTGAGCGGCTCTTGATCTTTTTGGATGATAGTGTGTATAAATAAAGAGGCTTGTTTACACGTGTTTTGTACTTTATAGATTTAGAAATTTTTGAAATACAAATAGGAAAAAGAAAAACTTTCTGTACAATATGTTTTGGTGGTAGTGATGATGGTGTTATAACAAGCTAAAAAATTATATTTATTAAAAAAAAATTTTATCAATTGATAAACTATACTCACAGCATCTAAAATATCCTACCATCACTGCGTCCCAAAGGAGACACGTCTGACGTCTGGGAAAGGTTATATGGATACGAAGCAAAGAGAGTAGTTCCCCTTTTGTTTTCTTCGCTTTGACAAACGAGCATAGCTCCTATATAAGGCTTATACATATATGCACGAAGCTTTTCTTATGTTCCTCTAACCATTTCTTACCTCCCCACACACACTCAATTCCAGTCCATCAATTTTCAATTGCAAAAAGACGTCGCTCCTCTTCTTTCTTGTTCCTATTATGATTATATATTATATCCCTGCAAAGTTTTTGCTTCTTTCAAAGGTATAAGACGTATATTTTAGATTTCTATACCTTCTTTTTTTTTGTTTCTAAACTACTTTTAAATTTTCTTTTTCTCTTTTTTCTTTTTAAGATGGTTAAAGTTTTAATTAAATTTGTATGATAATATATTTGTGTTACTTGACAATTAATAAAATTAAATACTCTCGCTGCGCTTGTGTTCCAGCGCCCTCGTGCTCAATTGACAACTATTCCATACTCGTTATACAATGTACTATACTAGATTTACAATTTAATTATATTTTAATTTAAATTTTTTTATTTTTTCATGATTAATAGAGGTTATAGAGGTTATAGTAACGAATTGCAAGTATGGCATATGTGGCTGTTAATATTGAAACGTCATAGGACATCTATCCTATGAACATTGATTTCGTTTTATCGAGGATGAAATTGCAAAAATGTATGGTTGCCTTTGTCGAAAAGTCGAATTATATACGTATCTTATTCTCTCATACTTTCTCTCTTTTTCTTTTTCCCGACAGATCTCTGCTCGTAAAACCGAAGTATTTCGAAAAGATCCAGTGAGATTTGGCTGTCAGAAACAGAGAGTGAAAAAGGTAATAAGAGTCTGGAGAAAGAGAAAGATAGAGAGAACAAAAAAACTTGTGCCTCTCTTGGTTTGAAAAGAAAAGGAAATTTTTTTTTTTTTTTACGTGTTCGAAATAAAAAAGGCCTATAGTATATGGAAGGATAATAAAAAGAAAGGAAGAAAAAAAATAAGTGAGATAACTCGGCAATAGAGTTGAAAGTTTTATTTTTTGGAGTGTATATTACTTTTTTTTTATACAAGTATATTTTGATAAACATCGTGTATGATTGAAGAATGAATTGAGGATATCTATTTACTTATAAGTTTATAATTTATTTTTTTATTATACGATTTTAATTTAAAAAATAAATTCTTTCTATATTTAACATAAAATTATTCTTCAAAAAAATATTCCATTCTTTCTTAAAAAAAAAAACTTAAAATTAAACAAATAATAATATAAGTTACATCAAAACTCCAGCAAACACACATACACTTATTTTCAAATAAAAAGTATTGCGGGTAGTTGAAACGACAGAGCAAGTGCAAGGGTATATGATGCATGCATGCATACACGCAGCTCTCACACAATACCAAAAAAAAGAGAGAGAATGCACATGTAGCAAAATAGAGAAAGAGAGAAAAAGAAATATAAAAGATAGAACCAGCACCACCAGAGCGGGATGATAAATCGAAAGCGTCGGAAAATCAGAGTGAAAGACAAGATGTGAGGGGAAAGAATGGAAAGAAAGAAAAGACACACGCGACTTCTACCATATATA
>JAPYZE010002519.1:0-15906 GCA_030522805.1 Leptomastidea abnormis
ACATATATATATATATATATATATATATATATATATATATATACATAATTTATTTTCTCTCTCTATCTCTCACCGGACAGCTAAGACGCAAGTTGGATTAAATGCAAGGAGAATGGATGGACGAGAAAATTGCAGCATAGTGAAGAGACGGGGGGTGACTCGGTGAGATGGTCTTGTGGCAGCAGGCTTGACGGGTTTATTTTGGCACGGTGTAAGAGTAAGTGAGTGAGTGAGTCTTGGGTATAAGATGGGAGGATCTTCTTAGCTCTTGGTTTCTGTCTCTCTATATGCTATATAGCCAGCTTTTATCTTTATCCAGTTTCCTCTCAATTTCCTCTTTTCTTATATATTGAGACTATGTGCTTGTTTAATTTATGAGAAGATAATATATTCAATGGGATAGAATGTGATTTTAATTTATTTTATTTTAAGTTTTTTTTTTTTTATATAAAAATTTTTGGTATTTGTTTAAATGTATATTGTTACAGAATGGTAGGTGTTTGATTTCAATTGTATTGTTTTCATATTGTTGATTTGTAGTTTCAACTATGAAATTATGATACGCTGGAATATTGGATAACGGGCGAATGAAGTTCATTTGATTTTTTTTTATATTGCAATATTTATTTTTTTGATTTTTACTGACGAGTTTGTTTATCGGCGAATGGAAAAGTTGGGACGAATTCAAATTCGTTGATTTATTCTTTTCAATTTTTTGGATGGACGATTGAAAGTAAAGCAGTCGTAGTTATCAATTCATTTATTTATTTCTTTTTTTTTCTTATTTTGAAATAAACATATAGAATGTATTTGCGAATATTCATAAATTGACTGAATTTCAATTTCTAAGATAATAGAATCATTTTTTGAACATTTGCAATTTATATCTGTATTATTTATTATTAAATTAAAATGTTTTTATAGATTTTCTATTTACATAAAATTAATTGTTATAATACAATTTTCTTAAAAATAATAAAAGTAGATTTTTATTTAGCGATATTAAAAATCAAAATTAATACAGTAGTATAAACTCGATCTAGTCAGACATTATTAAAATATTCAAAGCTTTATTTATATTTTTAGTATTTAATTCGTTTGAATTTTATCAAAACATCAATAAAATTTCGTATATTTTCTTTTATTTTCATAAAAATTCATTTTTGTAATATCAAATAAATTGATCGAAATGCATTAATTTCAAATTTAATTAATTTTTTCTCTTAATATAATATTACAGCAATAATTATAATAATATTCCTACACGACCACATAATTTACAAAGTCGTAACTTTAATAATTACACGTATCGACCTACACATCAGCCATAACTACTAATATCGATATTACCCCTCATACACATCATAATTAAACAGAGAAATTATTAATAGGTACGATAACCAAGCTCGAAAGATCAATAAAGATAAAATTTTATTTTTTATCTTTATTAGTATGCCTTACTCCTTATTAGCTAAATGTTCATAGCTTAAATATTAGCACTAATTAAGCTCTTAACCGATGAAGCTTAACAATACTTCATTAAAATGAAAATCATTACAACGTGCGTTTTAGCTTAATAAGCTCTGTTGTATACTCCTGACACAAGTGCAGCTCGTTCCAAGCGGTTAGACATGTAATTTTCAAGAATTTCAATGAAAACCATTTTCGTAATTGCGAGATGGAGACTTGTTAAAATTTTGAGTATGAAATTTCTAATGGTTTTATCTTGATAATTCATAAATTAAAATTAAGTAAAAACTGTTCATTTATTATATAGTCATGTGATAATGTAAAATCAAGATTTTAAGGATATGTCAAATGATAATTGTAAAATAATATTGAACATTAAATTTGATATTTTTAAAAAATAAATTATATAAAAAAAGTGGTATTAAATCATAAGACCTTATAAATTTAGATAAAATCTTTTTCATTTCAATTTAGAGAAGAAAGAATTCATTTTTTTTTTTCTAAGCTAGGAATCTCATATTTTAGTGAAAAAAAATTTCTCTCTACTCAGGGTTAAAAGATCTTCAAGCTTTCACTCTAAAATACAATTTCAAATCTACACTTTCTCATTTTTTTTTTCTTAAAATGAAACTATCATTTAAAAAAATTTTTAAATAACTGTTATTTAAGTAATATAATAATTAATAATATATCGAGCTTTAATATAGCTCAGACGGTAAAGCGAAGACTTCGTAATCCATAGATCGTGGGTTCGATTCTCGGCGTTTGTCGTTTCTGGGTTATTGAGTTCTAGCCGAAATATATTCATGTTAAGGAGTATTTAAAAGGCTTTAAAAATGAAATATAAATTCTGTGTAATCGTTCCAATAAGGTTCATCTTTTATTTTAAATATTTTGTTTCTTTACGCAACAATCAAGTAAGAGGAGAGAACAACAAGTGTGTTTTGTATACAGAAATTACGTGCTACACGAAGCATACGATGTTGATCAATTTGCACCTCAACAGAAATGTGTGCAGTTGGCTAACTGCGACATAGACTTCGTTAAGTTCAATACTACTGATTTCTGACTCATTAAACTTCTAGCATTGATACATTAACATATTTCCATTCATAATTTATCATTCAGGTAATTATTTTTGTTACATAGTATTTATTTTAAAATTTTTTATTTAATTAAAATAAATTAATGCAGTTAGTAATTATACGCGTAAGGATATTATGAATAAAATAATATTTATGCCCATAGAGGTAATATTTGTTTGTTTTCTTTTTTTAGAATTTTATTTTTCGTTCGAAAGTATTTTTATGAAAGAATCGGATATTGAATTAAGCTTGAAACGACGTATAATAAAAACTTTAATAATTTTGTTAAATGATGTCAGTTTATTTTTACGGTTGGAATCATAATTTAAATTTAACTGAAAGTCAACTTATAATGAGTGACTTTATAAACATCATCTGTAAACACATTTATTTTATATTTTCTCTATAAAAGTTGATTACTTTCGTCTGTCATTTTCCGAAAATACCGATAAAAATACGTATTAAATAGGAAAAATAAAATATAATAAAATTTTATCGTCAAAATTTTTCCTAAAAATATAATAATTATATGTGTCATTAATGTCGTAGCTTAAAGTAATTAACAAAAATTTGAAAATTGTCGTATGATATTATGTCGTATTAGATATATATATATATATATATATATATATATATATATATATATATATATATATTTTGTAACCGATAAAGTCATCCAATTTCACTAAGTCGCGGTACAACATGTGTGTGTGCGGTAGCTACACGTGTAACCGCACTCTACGGTGCTTCTTTATGGAGTAAGTGAAATTGGATGACTTCCCAACGGTGTATATACGAGCTAACGTTTTTATCGGAGAACTTTGTGGAAAATGAGAAGCACATTTACTTAACCTGAATGTGTGTGTATGTGTATATATATATATTTGCTGCAAAGCGTTGCGAGGAAAGTTCCAAGATAAAGTGTCTGCTTCTATTTCAAAATTGCATGATAAATTGAGAGAAGATTAAGAAATAAAAAATTATAAATAAAATAAATATACTATTTGGAAAATGTATCTTTTTTATTTAAACCGTATGGGAGATTTTTCTTTTTTTTTTCTTTTATTTTCATTAACCATCTTAACGAACAACATGAATTGTAATTTTTTTTTTCAAAGTTTTTTTACTCTAAAGTTTTTATTTCATTTAAAGTTCACGTAGAGACATGCGAGTGAACATTTTTAATTGAACTAGCTTTTTTCAAACGAATAATTCTTTCACGTAGAAAAAAACAAAGTTAATTTTTAAAGGTAATATTAAAGTTGAATCAAGAAGATTAAATTTTGTAATTTCAATCATTTGTAAATTACAAAAAAAAAAATAATAAAAATAATAAAAATTTTATCTGAAAATGAAAATAATCCAATTTTACGTAATTTTCCTTTTCCACATTGGTTTTCGTATATTCGTTACCAGTTGTAATTATTACACTCAATACACAATGTACACAAGGTAATACCGTTATATTTGTGAATGCATCTAGATGAGTTTGAAAATGTATATATGTATATTTAGATTGTTACAAAAACAGAACTTGATTCGATTACATTGAATTGTGCTAAGATAAGTATTATACTAATAATACCTCTTGTTTTCCTTTTGCTCAACTAAATTTTTGCATATTTATGATATTTTAATTATAATTTATGTTTGTTTTTTAAGTTATAGAAAATTGCAAAGTTAAAATTTAAGTTTTATGTAGGTATTATATATTACGATAGATAATATTATTTACTAAAATTGTGATTGAAATCAAGAACTATGATTAATGATACGTAAACAATAAATACAATTTTATGATTTTCAGTTTTTAATTAACTTTGATAAATCTTCTGTTGTTGAAAAATGAAATATTACTTGATATTTGTTATTTCTAATGGAAAAGTGAAAAATCACGTTAAATAAATACTTTTTAATTTTATTAAAAATTTATCATTGTTAATTTTTCTTTTTTTTCATATAAAATAATACTTTATTATTAATAAACGTAAAAAGCTCACTCAATAATTCAAAAGATGTTGCTTTGTATATATTATTGAAATGCTTTAAATACAGAGGATAGTATTTGATAAGAGTAGTATGCTTTTAGCAAATAACAATTTGTATTGTTCTATCAATACGATTGATAAAATATATAAATTATTTTAATGGTAGGTAAATTTAATAATCATAATTTGTTTGGTTTATTGAAAATTAAATTGCAATAATAATTAATGAATATTTGATTAATTTTAAAATCAACATTATGTGTTATGAAATTTAATAAGTTATTAAAATAAAATTGAAGTAGGTTATTGTTTTTATGATACAATTTTTGTATTTTTTACGATCAAGTTTTTAATATATTTTAATCGAACCCAATGTAATATTTTTTTATCGATTATTTCACACAGCTTTTCTTTAAACTTAATTGACCAAGGTAAAATAAAAGTATTACAAGTTTTCTTTCAAAGGATAAAACATGTTAAAATTATTTAAACTATTTGCAACTTGATTATTCGACACTATTATAACTTTTTTTTTACTCGAAACACAAAAGCAGGTAATGTTTATTAAGTGAAAAATTTACATTCAAATATGTAAACTTAGAAAGTTAGAACAAAATTTGCGCAAATATGATTTAAAAAATAAGTGAATATGAAAAAAAAATAAATAAAGAAAGAGCCAAAAATAATATTTGCATCATTCTGTAGAGCTGAATAATATTTTGCACGTGCGTATGGAAAATATATCGACTGTCGGGGCTCTGAGCTTACGAAACATCCTCTTTAACCTTATACACTGCTGGATATTTTCAGTCGATCTATATCTATTTTGAGTTCGTTACTAGTTTACCTCTCTCTCTCTCTTTCCCTCCTCTCTGTCTATTTCTTTCTCTCTTATTTTTATTCGTTGCAACTTTAATGGAAAAGTTTGAATTCACCTCTTGTAAATATCTATTAGAGGATGCATCACCACATTAGCTTAATAAAACAATTTGTGAAAATGGCTTTTTGAAAAAAAGTTTAACTTAATTTATTTTAAATTGCCCCAATGTAAGTTGTAACATTGTTGAAACAATTGCTAAAGTTTACGATTACAAATAGCTTTTGGTTATAAAAGTTGTTAAAAAAGAAAAAACTTTTTACCATAATAGCTTGAATTTTCCAATAAATATTCTACTAACTTTTTATGAGCTTCAATGAAAAAAAAAAAAAGAATGAAAAAATAAATGCGATCTCATTTGATTGTTTCAAACGATATATTTCAAAAGCAGAAAGAGAAAATTGTATGTATATAGAAACTACTATATACACAATCATAGAACATTGTCCTTCCCTTCAAAGTTTTGTTTGGTGTATACTCCTCCTCCCTAACAATATATAACAGACTTAAGTTCATCAATGTTTCCCTCTTTTTTTATGACACGCAATCAAGCACACCAGCTGATAAAAAAAAAAATTTTTTTTCCTAACAACACTCAATTCTTAACTAAGGTCTCAACCGTTTTTTTTTTCTATCGAGACTCTCGATTAAAACTTTCGGTCAGCGAACCAAAGTTTTTCCATCACAGACAGTCGTTAAAACATGTATGTATCTATACAGCATAATATATAAATCCAAAAGAACCACAAACTTTGAAAAGGTTAAAATATCTGTAAGCAATTCTTCATAGCCATTTGCTGCTTGACAAAAAAAAAAAAAACAACTTGCACTTGGTTTTTCATTCTAATACACACACAACCATACAAACCCGAAAGCTCAGCTTTCCCAAAGCATCAAATAAAAAAATATTATATAGAAGAAAACAATAGAACAGAATAGAAATTGAACACTTACCAGTGCTGCAGCAGCAACAGTATCAGTAACAAAAGCGTTTCAATTGGAAGCAAGCCAGAGAGATGAATCCACTGGTATTGTGATCGAATAGCCAAAGCCGACAACAGCAGCAGCATTACACTTCTCTCTATTTCCCTTTACGCAGTAAAAATCAGCTGGCAATACGAAAGCTTGAGAAAATGAATTTATATATAGTAAAAACGCTCGCGAAGGCATTCATAAACACAACCGGCTAAGGGGAGTCACGCTTGCGTTCTGCGCGCCAGCGGCTTATAGCTAGCTGATACTGCTGCTACAAAATAGAGAACGAAGCGGTATGGTATCCTGCTGACTATCGCCGACGACGACGACGACCGACGACCGACGCTGAGCTTGCGCTTGCGCGTTGTCAAGTCGAGCCGGCGCCTCGTGGATGCGTATATATATATATGACACTATTCACCCTCCTCTCCCTCTCCCCACTTTTCTTACGCTTTGCTTCGTCTTTTGTTGTGTTTTAAGACAAGTTGGGGGTATTCCAGTTTGTGAGATATGTTACGGACTGATGCAAGCTATGGATTTGCAAGCTCTTTTTTTAAATGATATTGTGGGTGGATTATTTAGTTTTTTTTAAATTGTTTTTGTTGTGAGAGAAAGAAATAAATGGGTGTAGGTTTGTGATATTGTGATGATGGATGAAATTTTTTGATTTTTGAGTAGCTGGATGTGACAGCTTTTTAAATAATAGAGCTTTTCAAAATGCATCTAGACAAACTATGAAATTTATATATTTATATTGTCGGATCGAATATATACTTGTACTACTTGAAATAAAATGTTGGATATATTTAAGATGCTAAAAATTAATAAATATAATTAGCGAGATCTTTTATGTGCAATTAAAAATAATGAGCAATTTAAAAGTAGGCCGCTAAAATTCATATAATTTGACTACTTGATTATACACCTTTTCATAATTATTAGTTACAATTAATTAGTGATAAAAAATTGAATACTACCTCTTTATAAAAAAAATTTAAATAAAAATATATTTTTTAATTAAAATAAACTTTTTACATATTAAAAAAAAATAGTATCTTTTTTTTCTCAAATATACATGTTCAAATAATCCAATTCTTCTTCGCGTATACATAACTACCATTTATTTCACGGTAGATGCATTTTTCTCATAAAGCCTGCCTTATATGCATATACTTGTATATTTTTTGCTTGAAAAAATTCTTCATGTATTCATCCTCGATCCAAATACTTTCTTCAAATCTAAAATAAAAAACATCGAAATCTCAACGAATAATTAATAAATTAGAAATATTTCTTATTTACTTAACCCAAATTAAGAATTCACCAACCCAATACACCAAAAATAAACTAACATATCCAAATTCTTGCTTTTCTTATTTATCCGAATTCACACTATTTTGCAATTCGAATCATATATATACAGCTTTAATTCCTCTTCTCTTCTGCTTAAAATTAGCCTCATCATTTCAAGTTTTCTCAAGTGTGTATATCTGTACATATGTATGTATGTATTTGTCTATGTGTAAATGCTACTGCGTGTATTTAGCTGCATGCTCGTATGCATAATTCATCAGTCTCGAAAATCACTCATCCGATCGGTTGGACCACGTGGAGGTCTAGGACTAACATTTGCCGTTAGCAAATCCTATGAACTTCCAAGCTTGTCCTATGGGAGAGTCTCGTTAGCGCATCCTCGGACACACAATGTGTGTAAACTTTAAAGAGACTTGTTTAAAAAAATATCGTATAGTTACTCTAGAATTATTTTATTTTATTTTTTTACAATCATTTAGAGCTTGCAAGTCGAAAAAATAAAAAAGAAGAAAAAAATGGAAAGGTATTCAAGTTAGATGATTATTGACCAATTGTGTATACATACATAAACCCTCTCCAATAAACAAGCTATTTCATATCCCCCTAGCGATGTAGTCAGATAAGCTTCTCTTTTCATATAAATACAAAATTGTATATGTATAGGGCCAAATAGTACAAAAGCGAGTGAGAGCTTGCGAGAGAGATAGAGAGAGAGAAACGCAATTTCAGGTTAAATCCACCAACGCTCTTTATTAACGTCTGCGCAATTAATGTGTAGAGACAATTAATTACGGGCAATCAGGCGCACACGTGCTTATACAGAGAGATCTACAGTTACTATGGCTTTACCGCATATCTATATGTATGTATTCGTATGTGTATGTGTGTGTGGATAGGTGGAAAATTTTCTTCCGGTAACACGTGTGCGGTCAAGCTTGCAAGCTTGCAACGCCTGCTCTGATCTCAACCATTATTACCTACCTCCCTTTTCTCTATCATTCGCACCAATTTTGCTTTATATATATAAACGTAATTGCGTTTCTTATTGCTTTCAACCTTTTTTTCGAGAGAGAGAGAGAGAGAGAGAAATCGATTCTTATCGGCTTGATGTTATACTTGGTGAAACGAGGTGATGAGAGCTTGTGAGCTGGACGAAAGCAATTTTTTTTTTTTGCTGTTGTCTTAACTGAGAGATTAGAGTGTTGAACGAGTGTAAGTGGTATGGAAGGACTAAAAGGGTTGTTCTATAAGGACTAGCGATTGTTTTTCTCGTGATCGTACCGATTATGAAACGACGAAAACATGACCTTTTTTGGGAAGGCTAAACGCTTTTTTATTGGATTACTTGTTCGCTTGGGAGTCGGAGATATAAAATCGTTTTGTTCGTTTACGAAAAATGTGGATTGTGAAATTCTTTAGTTATGGTGAGGTGAAAATTGTTTTTTTTATTTAAAATGAATAAGAGCTATTGATTTGATGATAAATGTTCTTTTTTTTTGCGCTGCGGTGAAAATATAATTTTTAAAATTTTAAATCGTTAAAAAAAGTAAAATAATTGAAATATTTTTATTAAAGTTAAAATTTTACGAATTTTATTTAAAATTTTATTAGGTTTGTAATTTTTTTTATTGAAAGTGACGACTATGTATTGTCGATTTTAAAATTTAAAAAAAAAGAAAAAGAAAAAAAGGGTGAAATAATAGTAACTTGTAACGATGTAACGAGTAAAAAAATCCAATTTTCTTTCTTTTTTTTCTTTCCATTCAATTCATTTATTTAAAACGATCAAAAATCAACATATCAATTACTTAAATAATGAAAAATCTCATTCTGTAAAAAAAAATTCTAGCATAATCATTTCCGTCTAGCGAACATAATTTTTTTTTATTCATTTCTTTTTCTTTTTCTCATCCCGAGTTCAACCAAAGTATCTCTCTACTCTCTTTAATTATTCACATTCAAACTTCTTCTTTCTCACATTTTTATCATATCGTACACGACTGGTAATCGTAGTTTTTTCTTTAAAAAAAAAAAAAATCTTTTTTTTTTCTTTGTCATTAACAAACGTCACCAAACGTAATGAAAGCTTTTGCAGTTGTACAACGAATAAAAAAAAAAAAAAAAAAAAAAAATAGGATAACGAGTTCGTCCAAAAGGGTCTAATTTCTCTGTTACTAAAACGCATTTTGAATTCAGCATCAGAATTTCACCTCTTGTAAAATTCTTCCGTATTCACAGTAGTCGTCGTCGTCGTCGTCATCATAGCTATACACAGTAGGTACAGCATGTACTTCATTATGCAAAACGAGTACCGTTACAGCTAGTGACATTAGACAACTCGGTAGATTGTGAAAGGAAAGGGGGGGGGGGTTAAGATCTCAAGTATTACTACGTTACCAGGTAAAATTCCAATTTCGAAATAACGAAAAGCTCTTCCTTTTTCCTTTAACCGTTAACATAATTACAAAGCTCAGTAGTAGTTGTAGCATTATCTGCCACGAAATTCTCTTTCTCACTTTTTTTTTTTTTTTGCCTTACGCGACAAAGGCAGTCGTTAACATTCGATAAGGATAAGAACTTGCCTTTACAGCTTATTTCAACTACAGATATATTTGTACGTATATATGACTCTCGCACAAGCACTTACAAATACTTCCCTTCGACTCTAGCTTCAAGCTACAAATTTCAACTCTACACGCGTATTCTCTCATTGTTCTCTTGAACAATAAACACAAGCTTTATAGGATATATTGTAGAATCACATTCTACTTCTTCTCTCCACAGTTAGACAATAGTCTCTTTCTCTCTCTTACGACAAGACAGTGTCTCCTCTTGATATGTAAGAATGAAGTATAAAAGCCACTCTTCTCTCGAGTAGACGCATATAAAATTCATCCAATGTTGTCCTTAAAGCTTAAATAGGAATCTAAAGAACAAATCAGAATGTGACATAGACTAGAGTGTGTATAAAATTTTTAAGATTTGCTATATAAGATCGTAGACATATAGCTCAATGGAAATTATCAGAATCTTCTATCTGTACTACACCCCCATTCTCGAAGCTTCCAGTGAGATAATATTATATATTGCCGCTCTTGGTCTGGCGCATATCGGAGATCAATCTCGGAAATTGGAGCACTTGAGAGAGAAGAGGAGGAGGAGGAGGAGGGCTATGTCTCGCTTTCTCTATGAGTCGCTTTTGTCAAGTGTAATGAATAAATGGGGGGATGAGAGAGAGAGAGAGAGAGAGAGATATAGAGTTGGAGTTAGGCCAGAGAATGGAAAGGAGAAATTGAGAGAAAAAATATTGAGCTTGCAAGTAGAAAGAAAAGGGAGAGAGAAGGAGATATATACATTCTGCGGTGAGAAGCGATCATTAGCGCGGGAAATTACGTCGCTTTCGTAACTTTCATTACTTGTGTTGATTTTCTGAACTGAGTGTGGTAATTTTTTTTTTTGTGGTGATCTGATTGGAATTTTTTTTTTATATTATTGATTTTTATTTTTTTATTTATATTTGTGAAATTGGAATATTTATTTTTTTTGTGAGGTGTATGTCTATGCAAACTTGATGGGATCTTATTACTACAAGTTAAACTAAATTTGATTTGAACTTGTAGACAGAGGTATATCTTTCAGGATGTATGAGTAAAGTTTAAAGTTTGCTTAATCACGTATGCAATATGTTCTTTACATAGTGAATAAATAATTTTTTATTTTTATCGATTAATTTTAAAATTTATTATTTTATGATATCCGATAGCAAAAAAAAAAAAAAAAATGATTATCGGAAATTATAAAATATTGTAAAAATAATAAACGAGTAGTCGTTAATATCAGAGTTTAAGTTTTAGGATTAATATCGCGTAAGTGAATGAGTATGCGAACTTCATAAATTTAAATTTTAATTTACACGTAAAATGTTTATTAATTTTTTTATTAATCAAGGTAATAAGTCAAGTGTATATAAAACGTTTTGATTAAAAGTAAATTTACAATTATGTAAAATATAAATCTACGCTTTTCATTCCAAAGCATAATTATTAATTTATTGTAACTCAAATAATGATGCACATGACTTATTTCGAGAATTCATAATTATTTTAAAACTGACAATTAATAAAAGAGTTAAAATGAAAATATTTTTGTATTTTAATGAAAAATATTTGTTGAAATATAAAAAGATAATTTTATAATTATTCACAATTATGTAAACATTCAAGAGAAAATTTATTCAAGGAATACAAATTTTTCATTTACTTTCAAAGTTCTGTTCTCATTTCTAAAGTTTATTGGTACATTGATCTTTAAGCAGAAAAACCGTGAAAAAATTGGAGCTTAACTGAAGCAGTAAAAAAGCTTGGTTCATTAAACATTAGTATCTGACGTTTTTATGCTTAATCTTACGATTTGTAAAACTTTTATAAAACACAAAAAACTTTAGGCAATACTCTTTCAAAAATTATTTGCTAAATAGGACAGATTATCAAGTTTAAACTTCGTTTTTGTATTGTACTGTTTTATGTAAGCTATTAAAAAACAAAAAAAAAACTTGCAAAGAGCGTTGATACCGTCGATTCATGTATTATGAAACTAGATGAAAACAATTCAAGGGTGGAGTAAAAAATGAAAGTATCAGATAGTTCAAAGTATTTGTAATGTAAAAAAATTTTTATTTAATTAAAAAAATATATTTAATATAACAAAAATTTTACTTTTTTTCGAAGTACAAATAATAGCCTTAAATCAAATTAATAATCCAGACAAGAAAATTCTAACCATATATTAAATTTAATTATTATTTTTTTTTTTGTCACTTCATTGAGCGAATTTCAGATAAAACTCTTACAACAACACAGACGGCGAGAATCGAACCCACGACTTATGGATTCCGAAACTGGCATTCTACTGACTAAGTCATTCCAAGTCCTGTATTAAAACAGTATTATATTTACATTTTGAGAAACAAATTTCAATAAATATAAGAATTAAAAATAATCCCACCAATTTAACGACTTATAAATTTTAAAATCAAAAATTAATGATCTAGCATCAATATGAGAATCATTATAAAAGAACATAGATTAGATTCAAATACACGAACAATTGTGATAGATTTATAATATTAATATCCAATAATTTATTCTATCAAAATCAAAGGATTTAATTGAATGAATGACATGCGCGAATGTTTTGATATAACTAAATTGCCGTTTAAATCGTACATAGTACCAACTGATTGTAATTAATGTACTTCTCTCACTAATACATATACATAGAGGTCAATCTCTCTCTCTCTCTCTCTCACTCGTCACCTATATAGTGTCTGTCATATTGAATTATCGAGATAGAAGGAAAGTGTGAAAATGTCGGGGGAAATATTATGACGGCGGCGTGTAGTAGCAAATCGTGTATAACGAAATTTCCGTGGCTTTTCCTATCCGTGTGACAAGCGGTTCTCATCAATTTCTACTACTAAAGCTCGGTTTATATAGTCTACATGAGCTGAATCCATGATTTAATTTTATAGTAATTTTTGATTTTTGCTTCTTTTTCTTTTCAATCTAGGGATAATAGAAATTAAATTATTTTAAGTTTCTTGTTAATGATATTTTTTAAGTGTCATGGTAATAATTTTTTTAAAATTTTAAAAATAGTACAAGATTTTATTTTTTTAATCTTCATTTTCATCTGCTGTCGTTTACTTTAAAATATTAATTTCTCTTTAGAAAAGCTGTTTTTTTGCGTCTGTCTCGTCTACTTTAAAATTTATATCTTCTACTTGAAAAAATTTGAAATGAAAATTTGTAAGAAAAAAATTCAAAAAATAAGTACTCGTGACTAAGAATATAACATTGTTTTAGCCAAGACAAAAAAAAAATGATTTTGAATAAAAAAAAAATGTAAATGGTTATTGAATTTTTTCGCGAAACCTTTGAAAGCACTATGTACTTTTGATGTTCTACTTCGAGAGATTAATTTTAAAAACTGCCGCAGTTCCCCCACAAAAAAAAAAAAAAAATATTGTCGACGAGAAGAAAAAGCAAATGAAAGTAGGCGAGTACGCTTTAATTAAAATTTTTTTCTTTGTTTTTTTTTACTTCCTTTTCCTCTTCTTTACGTTCTACGATTTTCCGCTCTTTTTCATTAAATTATGTCGAATTTTCCTCTACACCTCATTTTACAAGATTCTATCTTACCTTGTATATAATCATAACTCTTCTTTATATACCTCTACGCTACCTGGATTTATATAAAATAAAAATACGACTTTGTTAAACATAGTTTCTTGTTAACAAGATAATTTCATAAATTACCTTCTAAGATAGCTTCATTGCTTTATTAAATTTCTAATATTAAAATTTTTAAATTCTTAGAAAAATTAATCAACATAAATATTGAAAATAAAATAAAAATTTAGTAAATCGCAAAAACCAAAAAAAAGAAAAAATCCAGTAACGATCTTAAAACTCTGAAAAAGTAAAAAAGAGAGAAGAAACATTCACAACATACGAGACCATAAAACTATCCTTAGAGCAAAAGTTGGAACAAATGCGGGTGAGATAGCTTGGTTGCTAGAGGAAGATGCTATTAATACTCCAGAGCTGGAAATGAAAGTCTAGAGGAGATCAAAATGATGCGAAGTGCGAAAAGAGCAGTCAATAACGTATATAAGATGCTGAGAAGTAAATAGCAGATTATTTAGTATAAATGAATACGCTCGAGGCTTTACATATATACCGACTGGAAAAATAAGAGGATTTCAATGAATATCGAGTATCTTTGTGATACTTGAGAAAGAAAGGGAAATTAAAACTGTAAGAGGAATTGCTGTTATACTTGATAAAGTGTGTAGTGGAATGTGAGAGAAAAATCGCGAAACCTGTGGCGCTGATTTATCGACTAAATTTTTTTTAGCTGTACAGGATATTATTTTTTTTCTTCTTTTTTTTCATACGTCAGCTGGCTAACGAACAATATTAAAGTCCATTATTGAAGAAGAATTGTTTTATTTGCTTTCTAAATAAAATAAACTAAGTATGTTCATAGAAAAAAAAAATTTATTTGTAATTTTTTATTATGTTTATCGCGAATTTTGTTCATGCAATTACTTTTAAATTTTTCAATAGATGTGATCGATGAAACGTTATACTAAAAGTCTATGCAGGACGAAGCGACATATAATGAAGTGCTCTATTAATATAATTTATTCGTATTTAAGAAGCTTCATTTATTATCATAATATGCAACTTGTTATTTAAAAAAAAAATTGATTAAAAAAAATTGTATTAAATCACACGCAGTATAATACTTTTATTGTAAAATAACAAGACTAGAAAATCCAGAAACATTTTTCCCGAAAAAAAAAATTTCTTTTTTATTGTATCAACTAAAAGCTTGGACATACAGTTGCGCAATATCACAATAGCACCTCTAACCAAATTCATCTGATTGCGTCAGAAAAAGAGTCACTCGCAAAAAATTTCCCCGTAGGACTTGAATTTGTTTTTGTATCTTGAATGACAAGCAAACTATATTACTTTTCACGCTCCCAGTTGACATTCAATAGTCGTGTGCTCAAAGCTAAAACCCGACATTTTTTGAAAAAAAAATTTTTGACCTGACCAACTCAATTTTGTGAAAAAAATGTTTTTTATTTGATTATAAATACCCAGGAGTTTTCTATGAATAAACTATGTGTATAACATAAAAGTAATCCAGTAACTTTTTGAAAAAAACTCACCGGTAATTACTAAAATAAAACTTTGCCATTCAACATTTTTTTAATATATTCATCACATTTAAGAAAATTAAAAAAAAAAAAAAGGAACAAGAAAAAGAAGGCGTCAGGAACAAATGAGAACAAGATTTATGTAACAAGAAATTAATCTTAAAAAAATCGATCAAACCATCGTACAAAAAAAACCGATCGTCTCAACCATCGTACATAGACTTGGTACGAAAAAAGTAAAAAAAAAAAAAGATCACCGACCTCATATCTCCCCATACCAGCAGAATAGAAAAAAAAAAGAGAAAAAAAGTGATCCAAGGTATAGAAAAAAAAGCTCTACTATACCTTAGCGGAGGCGACGACGACGACGACTATACAGTCCGGAGTTGCTCATTAATCTATCGCTTGGCCGATTCGTCGGTGGGAAGAAGAGGGGGGGGGGGGGGGGGGGGGGGGGGGGGGGGG
>JAPYZE010002520.1:0-16164 GCA_030522805.1 Leptomastidea abnormis
TTGTTTTTTGTTGTTATTGTTATTGTGTTTTTTATTTGTGTCAATTTTTATTATTAAACGTTGTGAAAAAAATTATTAAAAAATATTGAAGTTAAGAAGAAATTGTTTAAACTTTAAAATATTACTAAATTATCGACTTGATATATATTTTTTTCTTCTTTTGCTTGGGATTCATTCACTTGAATTGTACGGGAACATTGACTAATTTAACAGTCAAACAAGACTGTCCGATTGTTCCAAAGAAAAAAAAAAAAGAAGTTGTCTTTGTTAATTTTTTGTAATTCTTGATCGTACGTTCCCATCATTATTTAACAAAAAAAAAAAATTTGAATATATTTTAAAATGCACTCAATTAAATTAAATTTTCTTTTGCATTATCTGAAGGCTATGACGAATCAATATTGAAAAAAATGACAAAATAAGTGAAAAAAAAAAAATGTAATTTCATTATACAAATTGTTTGACAGATAGTTATTATCGTTTTCACTCTAATCTTGTTAAGTAAACAGAAGTATTGAAAAACAAAACAAATCTCAATTTTTATACGTGAAGTCAGATTTATCTAATATAAATCGTATACAAAAATAAGCCATTGTGTAATTTTTAAAAAGATAATTAAAAAATATAATAACAAGTTCATTAATTTTGTCAAATTTTATAATTATTTTACGAAGGTATATTGGCTACACTCATTGGACAACAAAAAGAAAGACTTTCTTTACGATAACAATGTCGTTTATGGCATTTGTATTGCTGACAACAGTTGCAGTTGTAGTGGCAACAGACACTTACTTCGATACCAGTGGAAGAAACTTGGTACTTATATCCTCAAAATATTTAATAACTAACATTATTATTATCATAAATATCGTACCATACCATTAACTTGACTTGAGTATTATTTTAATTTAACTATACGAATATTGAAAAGATTACTTTACTCAAGTGATTGTAGACCTTTTAAATAAGAATATTTAACTTCTTTTTTTATTTCTACTGACGCGTTTGTGTTTTGTTCATTCTAGCAGAACCGGTAATAGTATGCGAAAAGCGTTACTCAATCTTGCAGAGCTCGTAATAGTCGATCAACATTTCAATACTGATTTTTCAATTTTTACTTTCATATTGGATTAATGAACATTTTTTTAAATATTTTACGTTTTAAGAAAAAATTAAATAAATAGATCGATTTAATGATTGTTTAAATTCAATAATTAAATAATTTTAAATCTGTAATTAATTGAATTTTTTTTTTAAATATAAAACAAATAACAAAGTATGTAGTTAATTTGATTGATATGAACGTTGACCTTGTTATTATAACTATTTTTTTTCTCAAATACATTTATTATTTAACTTATCAATAAAAATTAATAATTAAAAACAATATATGCATTTAATTATATTATTAAGTAAATATATTGTAAAATGTTGATACTTAATCAAATTAGATATACTAAAATCAAAGTAAACATTGACATTAGCATATTTTATCGTGGTAATAATAAGATTTAAAATAATTCTAAATACTATAACTACTACTACTACTCTGGCTTATCAAAGTCTTCCGATTAAAGTCAAATGTTATTTTTGCATTGGTTATATATTTGATCGCATGGCATGACGCATCGCTTGAACTATATGTATTGATATGTTTGTTGTCGTTCGAGTTTACAATGAGACGACATTAAAAATAAAATCAAAATTAAAAAAATCTGTATAAGCTTGATTAATAGTATGTACAAAAAAAAATTTTTTGCATTATAAATTAAACAAACTTAATAAATTTATATTTAAAAAAAAAAAATAATAAATTGTAATTTTAGTAAAATACGTTGTAATGATAATTAATAAATTTTTTTATGAAAATTTAGTATCAGCTGAACGTTTTATCCGAATACGAATTGGAACGATATGCATTTCCACCTATATTACCAGCTTCGGAATCTGAAGTAGAGCAAGATACGGATCCAGGAACGGAAACTGTATTATATAGAATATCGTCAGGGCCAAAGTCGCCTAAGAGACAGGGAAAAAAACCTGTATTCATTGAGAATGGAATTCTTTGTGATAACGATCCGTGTGAGGTTAACAAACCCAAAATAGCTGTTGGTAAGTTGTCTGTATATACCTATATTAATTTTGTTTATTTTAATGTTGTGTACTATGATTCTATTAATGTTTTCTAATATATTTGCCCAAAACAAATTTAATTTCAAGGCAAGTTCAAGTTTAAGCTAAGTCTGGACATAAACTTACATGAATTTTACATTAAAATACATTATTTATACATTTTTTGGGTGTAAATTATTGATATTTATGCGCAATTGATAATATTTACAAAAACAGATATATGTAATGTAACAAAATTATTTGTTCTAAAATAATTGTTTGTTTACTTTTTATTTGTGCAACAATGTTGTCATAAATATAACTCTCTTTTTTTAAATTGATCTTAAAATATAAAAGAAAGGTATACATTTATGCAAAAAATGATTGCATGTTATTTGGAAATTTTTGTAGTTTCGAGAAAAAATTATCATAAGAACAAGCGAAAGTTGAACGATGCATATTCAAATTTTTTAATTTAAAATACAAAACGAATCAGACCATATAATATGTCAAATTGAAATTCAAATTGTAAATAAACAAAAATTTATTTTTGTAACCATGACTTCAAAAAAAAAAAAAAATAATAATTAACCAAAAATTGTAATCTACACAAATAAATTATAAAAATCATCTTAATTTTTTTAGCTTACATACTTGTGGACCGAGGTTACGATGTTTGGCTTGGCATAGGTAACAGCAGCATTGCCGAAAATCCAATATCGTAAGTTAATATAAAATTATAGCGCACTTGAAAAGTATTACTTCCCATACGTTTACTCGAGAATACCCCGGAAACGTGTATTTTTTTTCTTTTTTCAGAAGCGAAGAAAATGAAAGGAAGCGACTAGAGCGTGTTGCTCAATACATACTAGCATCAACTCAAGCGGAAGAGCTGACGGTTATGGGACACTTTAACGGCTCGGTGCAATTTTTCGGTATGACGGCTCCGCCAATCATTACCGAGCATAAGCAACAAGTGAGTTTCTCTCTATATATATATCGTTGTTCTATTGTTTCTTTTTTCTCTTTTTATAACTAGCTGAATATTCTTACGCAAGATGTATGTTTTTATTAATTTATTAATTTTGATTTTTATTTTTAGCATAAATTTACAAAGTGGTTGGAGATGATACCAGGCGTTAAAACTATCAAGTCTTTGTATAAAAAAGGAACAGGCTTTCTAACAAGTAATTTTGATCCACTTCCATGATTTAATATAATATATATATTTTAGTATATAGTATATTATTTAACCAGTAGTTTATATATCAGTATTTATTGGATTTGCCTGCTTTAAATAATCAAAACAATAACGTCTAGCACATATATGAATTAAAAACTAGTGGATTTATTGGTGCATGCTGCATATATATTCTTACAATTATGTTATAAGAGTTTAAAAATATTTTATATTTTAATTTTTTTTAAATAAAAATAATATTTTATTTCATGAAATTTTTTTTGTTCTTTTAATTTTAATAAAAACACATTATTTAGTATTCATATAAATATTAATTAATTTTTGTTTATGACAAATTATTTTTTTTACTAAAGAATCAGAGAAAAGAAGAAATATTTAAAGTTTTCGTTGCAGGAAGTTACAACAATGTCGTTGAGAAATTTGACAATATTGGTCGGAAAGTTCATTACATAGTTGACGATTCAAATGTTCGTGATTTAAAGGTAAATATTAATTAATCTTAACTATTTTTCTAATTCAGTAAATATGTATTTTTCAATTTAATTTTTATCAAATTACTTATTATACTTTACATTCACTATATTGTACACAAAAATTTCAACGTAATATTAAAATAATTAAAAAGTTTTAAAATTAAAAGTTAAGCGATGTTTACAAAATTTCGGTGGAAAAGTCTTGAATTATATTGATTACGAAATCGAATGATCAACTTCTCATTTACATACTGCTGAAAATCATTCGATTTAAAACTTGATAAATTTTTGCAAATTAAATTCTCAATGTATTAATAAATATTACATATCAATTTTATACATTGTATATTTTAAAATACCTACACTCTTATAAGACACTTCGAACGCAACTTCAAAAAACTTGCTTACAAGCGGGTCACTGCATTGAAATCAAGCCGTCTTATTTATTTTTTTCTTCTCTAATCTATACATATCTATATACAACTAAGCGACTAGCCTTTCGCCAATACACACACACACACACACACATATACACCATAAGGCAAGGAAAGTCAAGAGTTGTATTTCGCAAACAACATACACACACATTCGGTTTTTCTTTTACGCTCATTCTAGCGGAAAAGGCATCGCAAGTAAAGTCGCGCTTGTCCTTGGTACACAACATTTTTTCTGTTTTTTTTTTCTTCTTCTTTTACGTCTCACCTGTAAGATGCAATATATAGCATAGAGTAACGAGTAGTAGCAAAAAAAAAAAAAAAAAAAAAAAAAAAACGATTAACGCGTTAAGCGTAAAATCGCGTTAAACATTTTATAGCTTTTGCTCGTTACACACCGGTGTACGAATCGTTATATGCATTTAAACTTAAGAGATGCGTTTGTGCTTAAAGGCTGTAGATAAGATATATAGGCTATATAAAAGAGATATATAAAAAAAACTACGTGGAATATTTTATATAACGTTTTTTTTTCAGACCACTGTAATGCAAGCTTGGGGATTTATGATGACAATGGTACTGCCAACATTTTCAATTAAAAATTTTGGCGAGATGATGGACCATCCTGACGTTTTTTTGGATACTGTAATGACTAATCC
This sequence comes from Leptomastidea abnormis, assembly GCA_030522805.1. Taxonomy (NCBI): domain Eukaryota; kingdom Metazoa; phylum Arthropoda; class Insecta; order Hymenoptera; family Encyrtidae; genus Leptomastidea; species Leptomastidea abnormis. The sequence goes on from JAPYZE010002520.1 coordinate 4,880, forward strand.
ATATTTTTATATTGTTAAACTTAAATTTTTTAATTTTAGTTAAAATTTTTTAGTATCATCAATTGTTTATTTATTTATTTATTTATTTTTTAACGTTGTTAAAAATTGTCTATTGTCTATTTATATATAACGCAGCAATTTTTCATTGATTCGGTTTTAACATTTATATTATGCGCTTGATTAATTTAGTTGCGTAATGGTCACGCACACAGTTCGAGAGTGTGGAGTAGTTTTATACTTTCAATTTGTTCTATACCTATCACTTAATTTCATACCAAACGATTAATAACTTGTTTCCAAGATATATTATAAAGCTCAGAAAAATATTTTACTTATATACTATTATTTTTAATATTTATCTGAATAATATACACCAGTAAACATTATACTAATATTACTCCAATAAGCAATTCGATCTCTATAGTATAATTCATACGATATCAAAGTCAACTTTGCTCAACTATACCAATACATGAACTAAAACAAATATTTGTATATCTAACTACTGCTGCAGGCTCAGCTTATCCGAAAATACGGTTATCTCGCTGAGTCGCATCAGATAGAAACGGATGACGGTTATCTGCTGACGGTACACAGGATACCAGGAAACAAGACTCATCCATTGCCCGATAACAAACCTGCTATTTTGCTACAGCATGGTATACTTGGTAGCTCAGCCGATTGGGTTATGCTTGGACCAAGCCATTCGTTGGGTAAAATTCATTTATTAAAAAAGAAATTCTTTTTTCTTTTTTTTTATTATTTTACATAATAATTGTAAATATATTTCAATTAATATATTAATATATTTAGCTTACATGCTATCCGATGCTGGTTACGATGTTTGGCTTGGTAATTCACGTGGTAACACCTATTCTAAAGCACATGTCAACATGTCATCGAGTGAATCGAAATTTTGGGAATTTTCATGGCACGAAATGGGAATGTCGGATTTACCGGCAACCATAGATCACATACTCGATTCAACGGGTATTGAAAAATTAAATTTTATCGCACATTCACAGGGTACAAGTGTATTTTTAGTAATGCTCTCGGAAAGACCGGAATATAATGATAAAATAAATAAAGCTGTTTTACTTGCACCTGTCGCTAATACAACCCATACTAGGAGTCCTATTATTGGTGTATTTTCAAGGATATCAACTCCTCTTTATGTAAGTTATAACTATTTTTTTTTTTAAATCATTTATTGAATTATATTTATTAAATAAATATATATTTATATCTTGTTAGTACGTAATCAGATTTTTCGGAGTCAATGATTTTTTACCAACAAACGCTTTGTTAACAAAAATTGGTAGAGAAGCATGTGAAGTTCGATCACCTTATCAAGTTGTTTGTAGTAACGTATTGTTTATGATAACTGGTTATGATGCCTCGTTGCTCAATAAGGTCAGTGTTCTATTCAAAATAATATTTAAATATCGATATATATGTGTATGTAAAGGCTTGAAAAAAAAAAAATAAATAAAAAAAAACTGATTTGTAAATTATCAAATTTAGACGACTATACCTATTATACTTGGACACTCGCCAGCTGGCAGTTCGATCAAACAATTCTTTCATTACGCTCAGGGTTTTAACTCGAGTAAGATATTTTTTTTTATATAATACATTGTATTATTAAGCTTCTTTCTGTTGTTGTTATTTTTAAATAAACAAAGTTTTATTTGACTGTTTATTTTAGGAAAATTTCGACAGTTCGATTACGGTTCAACCGAAATAAATTCAATATTTTACAATCAAACTGTGCCACCAGAGTACAAAGTGGAAAATGTCAAAGTTCCCGTTGCCATTTACTATGCACAAAATGATCTTTTAACCGACTGCCGAGTACGTACACAAACATTTTCACTTATAAGATAAGTAAAAATTTTTTCAATTGAAAAAAATTAATTTATGTAAATTTTATTAGGACGTTGAAGAGGTCGCCAGAAGATTACCAAACGTCTCACTTATGTACAAGGTTCCTGACGAGCATTTCAATCATATTGGTTTTCTTTTCGCTATCGATGCAGCGAAATTGATATACGAACCAATCATAGATTATTTAAAAAATTCAAGCGGTACATAATGAGAATTAAAACAATGTGCCAATATTCTTTGTGTGTGTTGATGTTTGCGCTATTAACAGTGTGAACCTAACTGCATTTTTACCTAGTCATAAAGCTCTCTTTTTTTTATATATATAATTTACTGTAAATATTTTTATCTATTGTATACGATTGCAGAATTTTTTTTTTTTTTAAATTTCGTTTGTTATTATTTGAGTAAGTTGCGTTTTGCAGTTGCAGATATTTATATTGTGACCGATGATGTACGTAAATATTATTGTAGATTTGTTAGAATGTCAGATTTTTACGATATGCCAAATATTACATGATTATATTTATTTTTCATATACATTATAATAAATAAAATACAATAAAAAAGATTATGTTTAAGATATTTTATTTCATTACGTTATTTTCATGATACTGTTTGATATTTCTGATAATGATTATTTAACTACAAAAACATTTTGAGTTTCATCAATTGTTTCATATTATAGTGAGAAAACCTATTATATACAACAATTTATTACAGTAACAGTAATTTTTAAAACTGTAACGAAAAGACCAAGTTTTTGAATATAAAAAGCTTTTAGCGAAAAATAATCTGAATAAAAATTTATGAAATACAATAAAAGATAAAGAAAAAGATTTTTTGTTGAAAATTGAAAAAAATAAATCGATACTACTGTGAAATAATATAAAAGTGTGTTTACCAACAGTACCATTTCAGCGTTAAAAACAGTAAAAAAAAAAAAGAAAGTAAAACAAGATACTCTGACAAAAGTGTTAAATAAAACTTTAAAAGCGCAACTATTGGTATTCAAGATTAGATACATATGCACTATTTTCATCAAACAAATAATCTTTTTTTACATCAAAAACTGCGTATATAACTAAAAAAAAAAATTGAATAAAAAAAAATCGCACACGCTTTTATTTTTCTCTCAGAAAAGAATCAGCACAACCCCTAGCGAGAATAAAAAAAGAAAAAAAAAGGGTGTATACCTTACAAACATTATCTGCGCTTGCGCTACAACACACACATACATACAGCATCAGCATCAGTATCAGTAGTAGTAGTAGTAAGTATTATTATTCAGCTCAATATAGAAAGAGGAAGAGAACCTGCTGGGTATACATCTATATATATATATATATATATATATATATATATATATATATATATATATATATATAAATTCGTACATCCAGGAGCAGCAGGAGCAGCATCAAGGAAAACACACAATCTCTCTGTAAGCAAGCAAGCAAGTATAGTCAGTCGATGTCAAAGAGCCATACGAACTACTACTACTGCTGGCTGCTGCTGCTGCTGCAGCTACGCGTATATGCGCGCACCCCCTCAGTTATCGCGTAAAGCTGCGCAGCTATATACATTATACCGCAAACCACCCCCGTCCCCCATCATCATCATCGCATGCATATACGCGCAGACTCTCTTTCTCTCATTCTTTCTTTATCCCAAGCAGACGAACACTGCAGCAGTATCTAGCTAGCCAGAGAGTATAATTTAAGAATAATATTGTTAATTCCGCATGTGTTACTCAAAAAAAAAATAAAAGAAAAACATTTTCTGATATGTATATATAATGTATGAACCAATACGTGAATAAAATGCCCGTTATGAGTAACGAGTGATATAAAAATAAAAGAAAGAAAAATATATATTGGATGGTGTGTGAATTTAAAAGGGATGAAACAATAGTAGTAACAGCAGTAGCAGCAGCAGATGTGGGTTAATTATTGTTTTGCGGTGTGTGTGTATGTTGTTATTAATTAAACATCAGTGAATTATAACACCTTGTGAAATCATGAGAAGAGGACCACGTAGGCGAGTAGTGCTATACTTGTATTTGGGGGGCTAGTGGCTTTTTATTTTAACGGCCCAGCCCCAAAATAATAAAAAAAAAAGAAAATTATCAGAGACTATACATACATAGCGTGGGCGTTTACTTGCCGGGTTTATTGTATATGTGTGTGTGTGGGTGCGCGAGTGTGTGTAAGTGTATAAATATATATATTTACATATATGTGATCTTGTGAAATCTGGAGGACGCTTTTTTGCGTTAAATATATTTTTTTTTTTATTTTTTTGTAAATTTAATTTTACAATTTATCAATAAGATCGAAATACCATCCTCTTCTGAAAATTCAACGCGTGTGGTATGTGTACAGTGTAGAAGATTGATGTAAGATGATGATGATGATGATGATGATGTCTAGATCAAAGATGACTGGAATAAAAATGAGGTCGACCGGTAGTGAGAGAAGAATTTTGTCTGACATTGTCCTTCTAATTTGTGCCATCTGTGCTCTACTGCCTTCTGGTAATTATATATAAACACGACTTTAAAAAATATATGTACATATACACATCCCCTACACTATAACACTATATATATATATATTTCTCCCCTATTCTTGGTTGAGCTCAAGTATACGCGAGGAGGCTTGTCTTACTCTCTTGAAAAAGTGGCGAAGTTGTATATAGGTATAGGTGTATATATACCTATTGCGACGTGTTTATTTTGCCTGTATATATGCGGAAAGGTGTCGAGGCACATGAGTGTGGTCGGCTTGTCTTTTTTATATACATTTATAAGTGCCTGTTGTTTTTGGCTTAGGAGTTGAGATGTAGGTATTATATGTAGGGGTGTATAGTATAAGAGAGTTTTGTCTTTGTAGTGGTGGAATGAATTTTAGAGTTTTTATGATATATTATAGGAAATATGAAAGAATTTTTTATTGGAAGATATGTTTAAGGGTGTTTTGAGGATTTTGGTTATAAGATTGGATATTTGTTTGTGCTTTTTTTTTATTGAAGGATTGAGTTTTTTTATATTTTTGTTTAAGAATCTGAAATTGAAGGATCGGAGATAATTTTTTTTTATGTGTATTGTTAGGATCCTGATATTTTGTTTTTAATTTTTTTTGTTATCTCGAGCTTTTAAAAAATATAAAGGAATAAGTTTGATAAAATGTTTTTATATCGTGTTACTGTTTCTCTGTAACGAATGTGATGGTTTTAATTTTCACAAAATTTTAAAAATTACAAACACAATTGAGCAATTATTATTATAACCATTGAGACTTAACATAAAAAAGCAATACTTGTTTACGCTTAAAATGTTCTATAATTTAAAAAATCTTTATTAATTTTTATTTTGTTTGGCTATATATTTGATTATCATTAAATTTTACTACATTATTTTAGTAAGTAAAATTTTATTTACATTTGAATTATTATCCTTAAATATGAAATGTACCAACGTTTTACAATATAAAATACCCAATTTTCTTACTTAATTTCTATCTAAAACAATCCATCATTTGAACAAATTAATCCTTTAATTAATTGACTATATTTATTATTATCTGCTTCATCATCATTAATACATCATTAATTAATATATGATAAAACTCATCAATAAAAAACTAAAAATACTTCAAACTCTAAAATATAATTCATCCATGAAACCAAAAATAAAAATAATAATAAGTAAAAAAATTACACATGATCATACAAAGCATAAAGAAATCCCTTTCTAATCCATAATATAAATAAATAGCCCAGTCTTTTACGTATAAACTATACTAATCAAGCTCACTCTTAAAAAACCCTACACTCGCATCTCTCCTCTCTATATCTCTCGTAAAAGGAGCACGTTATACTTCGCTAACGATCGATCTCCCGCTAAATTAAGCATCCTCATCTCCCTTCCTCCTCCGCTTCACTTTCACCCCCCCCCCCTCCTTGATAATTAACGCCTCGAGTGGCATTTTCTTGAGCGCCGTATCAGCAGTCGCTAGATTAAAACGATGCTATACCTTTTCACACACATATATGTACATAACAACTCTCTATTTCCTCTTTCTTGGGCCATTAGACTTGATGCCAAGAATAAAGTTTAAAATCTTAAGATACGTTTTGTGTCTTTGATAAGGGTTCTTAGCGCTGTTCTTTTAAGTGGGTATATGTATGTGTTAACAACCGACGTTTTTGGTATATTGCAGGAACAATAGATTGACGTGGAAAATTAACTTGTCGAGTGAGGTATACGTTTTTAAAAGTAAAAGGATTTCTGTGTATATGTATAGAGAGAAAAGTCTAATTTTAAAAGAGGTTTAAATGGTAGCTTGTTAAGATTTAATGATGTTAATAGAACACTACTAGGTTAAATTGTTTGCTTAATGTTATTTACTTTTAATGGGTTTGTTGTAATGTTGATTAACGAATTTATAATAAAAATTGTGTGTGTATGTTTTTTTTTTGTGAATTTTAAAATTTTTATTTTGGTTAAAAAGATTAAAATAATGTGTTTATTCAGTTTCAATATTAAATATGTAATAAAATTGTTACGCAATTAATAAAGAGCTAATTGAACATTTAAAAAATAAATTTTAAATAATATACGTATTAATAATAGATTAGTGTTCTTTTGATAATATAATTAGCTGATTAATTAATTAATTAATTATAATTAAATAATTGATTAATGTATTGATGATAACATTTATTGCCATTTTAAACAAATTAAAAAAAAAAGATAATTAATTGGCAATTTTAGAGCTTTAATTATTCTTCAATTTTCAGCACATTAAAAACAATTCTTATATTGATCTCAAAATTTTCTCCATTTTCTCCACTTACTAATAAGCCACTTTACTATGATAACCCCCTTCTACAATAACATCATCCTATTAGCGCAAAAAAAAAAAGATACTCAAGTATTCCACCTTGGATAATTTTTAGCTCACGGCCCTTAAAAAATAAACTAGAACACACAATAATTTCTCGAAGTATCCAACTTTTTTTTAGAATCGTCTTATATAAAAAACATCGATCTCAGTTTTAAAAAATTCTTCTTAGACTCTACTATAGCTCTCTTAAATTTTGCTATCAAACACAACTTTACACACTTTTTTTTTTTTAGTGGTAGAAGGTTACGATACAACGAGGAGGGTTATCAAACTTGAAAAAGTTTTAGAAACATTCGATTTTTTTTTTTTTTTTTTTTGTATGATATATCCTTCAATTTGTTCTGTCAAACACTTTAAAGTTGAGCTTGTTATTTTCGAGGCTTGTTTGTGCAGTATTACACTTGTGGTTTGTTCTTAGCTTTTGTCAAATATAATGTGGAAACGTATGAAGGGTCGCGTGTATGAAGTTGAATTTAATGACAAACAAAAGTGGTATACAACGTCATTGTAATTACGAATGTTTCATTGTATCAAAGTTATATTTTAATGAGATGTTTTTATAGGGATAGATTTTTGTTTGCTTTTATTTTTTAGACTTATAACAATGTTTTTTCTTTTTATTTCAAATTAATTAATAATGATAAAAAAAATGTTGTGATTTTAACGTTGTATATTTATAGGTGAATTGTTATAGCTTAGCTTTCGTTTTGTATTAAGATCGTAAAAAATAATCGAGTGAATTAACTTGTTACGTTTATTGATTCATCAAATTACAAAAAACGATTTTATGTAAGCATAAAACATTTTGTCATTTAGTTTCTATAGCAATAAACTTGACCTATTACTTTTTTTGCAAATTTTTTTTTAAGTTCTATACTTTCACTCAAATGTATCTTGCAAACTTTTTTTTTTTTTTAATAGAAATTATTTTTAATGAATTGAGTTAGTATACAAATTATAAATTTTAAACGGACTGAAATCAGAACAAAGTGAATTTTTGTAGAAACACTAACTATAAAGTTGAGTGCTAGAAATAGAATTTATTCTCCAATTAAATTATTTCTGACAACATAAGAAAGTAAAGTAAAAAGTTTTATTAAAATTTAAAATTTTAATACCGATGTTATACATTTTATAAAAATTTAGTAAATCTAAATTATTAAAAAATTGAATTGATTAAAATTTTATTATTACTAAAATTAAAATCATTAAACTTTATTTATTTAATAAAATACCAAACAATTCAAGCATTAAAAATTTATTTACCTTCATAATTACAAAAATAGAAAAAAAAAAGAAATCATTTGAAATCCAAATAATCCAACAACAGCAATAAATTATCCAATGGAAAACAAGTTAAATTACCGTTTAATTAACCATACTTTTAAAATTGCCAACAGAATCACACTAACATCCATATTAAATCTCATTAACTGCAAATACCATTGCAGTAGTTCCCATTAACATCTCCTTCCCAACCCAGTACCATATCACCCTAGTTCAAAATCATCAACCAATATCCCAAAAAACATCCACCCATCAAAAATCGCATTACACCGAATCCACCGTGCTAATCTTTCCACTTACTATTAGCCTATATATAAATTCATTCGTTTTTTGAAATTTAAAATCATCCCTCCCTCCTCACCTTCTTATTTTTCCCATTTTTTTCTTTCTTTCTTTCATTCATTGCGGCCTCTCTCATCCCAATAACCAAATTTTCTCATCTCTGCGCAAACTCATACCAAGACGAAAAACACAGCAGCTATAGCATCAGTAGCACCTATAGCACACTCACTGTAGTATATACCACACCACCCACACACAATCCATCCCTCCCAACCCCCTTATCCTTCACGACATTTTCTCAACCTCCTCCTTCTCATCCTCGTGTTATTCGCATCCAAAACTTCCCTCTCTCTCTCTCTCTCTCTCTCTTTCATCCCGCGAGTTCGAGAGCGCGCGGGTCGCATCGTATATAGGTATATATACATACTTATCTATATGTTGCTTCTGCGAGCGTACATATATCGATTGCTCGCGTGGGGCGTTGTGTTTGGGGGGAGCGCACGCGTATATATATATATTCTCCTCTTATACTCCGTTATATCCCTCTGAATGAAAAGCTCCTTCTCTCTCTCTTCCTCTCTCTTTACGCCTCCGCAAGTATACCTCAGCATCCCCTCTTCCCCCCCCCCCTTTTTCTTCTCTCTCCTTCTCTCTTTTACCCCTTCAGCATTTCTCTCTCTCTTCTTCTTTCTTACCACCCACGCCTTATATATGTATATATATACCCTGCGCCCCAACTTTCTCTAAACTATATCACCATCGCATCCTCCCTCCTATATATATATATATATATATATATATATATATATGCTATTATCTTCGTCGCACTTACTTCTCCTTCGGATCTTCGCGAGCTCTTTTTTTTTATTTTTTGGAAACATCTCTTCTCTCACTCCTCTTTCTCTCTCTCTCATTCTGTTTCTCTTCTATTCTACCCTTCTATATACCATCATCCCACACACGCGATTTATCTCTCGTGTCGTTTGGCTGCCGACCTCCCTTTTTCGGTATTGTCTGTGTCTGTCTGTGTGTGTATGCGCGTATGAATGTATATGTATTTGTATATGTATTCGTATTCGCACGCGCGTTTGAAGAGAAACCGAGTCATTCATGGATATATAAGAGAATTTCATTTTATACTCTCTCACGACCTCGGTCTGGCGCCGCTGCTGTTTATATATACACACGTATTCATGTATTATATCTATATGTGATGAGATTGGATTGTATGTGTATATGTTTCTTATAGTTTTCTCTGTATATGGTTTCTCGCTCCTTTTTCTATATTTATGTATGTATGTCTTTCTTTTTCTTTGATGTGTGACTATGCGACTGTGTTTACGGATTCGTTTCTTTATTTGTGAGGAGAAAAATGATAAGATGCGGGGAAACTCCCACGAGAAATCATCGTGCTTTTTGTTTTCCATAGTAGCGTAAACTTTGAATTTGAGCTTTATGGTTTTATTTTTTTTTTTGATTATTTTTTATTTTTAGTTTTAGGAAATGGATTTTTTTATTTATTTTTGAAGAAAATTTTTATGTTTTTTAATATTAATAAGATTATAACGTTTATATTTTTATCAGAGTAGTATATAGGTAATAATAATACGTTTAGTTTCTGATGTAAAATTGATAATTTAACGAACTCTATTTTAATGAATTTATTTTTAAACGATTTGGTATCGCTATTTATGTTGATACAGTTATGAATTTTCAGGCTTAATCTCAATAACCCAACTAACTCATCGGTGTATTTATCTTGGTATTTATCCCCTTTTTATCTGCTATCTTTTAAAGAACATTCCAAGTTTTTGTAGTTAAAACGTGATAATATAATATTATCTATTTTAACTTTGTATAGTTAAACTAGATTTAGTATTGATAAAAATTTTCACGTAGCAAGAAGTATAAAAATTTCCAAAAAAAAAAGTAATAAAATTACTTAATTCACAAAGGTGATAAAAAAAAATTCCACACTTGACTCTTAAACATCATACTTTTAGCAACAATTACTTTTAAACGTAATTATAAATAACCACTCTCAATAATGACATCTAGATGCAAACGGTCAATCAGATTCAACGACCCAATCAACGGTTAATCGAGGCGCAGCACGTCAAATGTACGGTAGCGGTAGTCTTCGTCAAACCTTATTCACCAGTACCTCAACATCAGCAACCAGTTGGCATCGTAATGATGATCAGCAATATGATCCTGGTCAAATGGCAGGAGGAAAAAATCATGAAAATCGTTACGGTATTTTTTTTACTTTAATTTTCACTTCTCAATACACACCTGTTCTTTAAAAATCTAAAAAACAAAATAACATCATATTTACACAGGTAGCGAAGGTGGTAGCAGCGGAGGTGTTGGTTACGGTTACGGTGGTAATTTTCACAATAAACAACGCATGCCACAATTACCACTTGACTTTTACGGTCACGCACCACCGATGATGATGCCACGACCAGAGGATGGTAGCGCAGAAGATCCGGATAACGAATCCGGTGAATTGCCAAGTTACAGAAACGGTGCTCCCGTAGGAGGTAGACAACAGCAACAACAACAGCATATGGGAATTGGAGGAATATATTCGTCTGGAAGACAACCTAATGCTGGTGTTGGTGGTAGGGATGCTGGTTTTGGTGGTCATGGTGGACTTTATGGTTTTGGTGGTCATGGTGGACTTTACGCTGGTTTTGATACAGGTTGCTTTATTATTATTCGATCGATTTTGATTGTTACTATCTTGACGGTTGTAAATGTAAAATTTAACGTAATGATGTGTGTTGTTGGTATAGGAATCGAAGATGGTAGATCGAAAACCAGGGTTAATTTGGAGCGCGGACATGGTGTGGGACAGCATGGAGAACCAAGCGAACGTTTTAATGCAGAACGTAAAGCTGTTGTACACGAGCTGGA
>JAPYZE010002521.1:0-15902 GCA_030522805.1 Leptomastidea abnormis
CTTTTTTTGTCCGATATAAAAATATAAAAAAACAAAAAAGTTACAGGCAAAACAAAACCACTTTTCTCAAAATACCCCATCTTCCCCTATCACATTTTTAATATAGAGGATGCGTGAAATTGAATTTTACAAACCGAGTCACAAGAAATAATGTTTGTAACGCTAAAGCTTAGTGCGTAAAACAATTTTACACAAGACGCCAAGTCCTGTTAAAAAAAATATGCTTTATACTCAGAATACATACTTTAAAATTCGAGCTTCTCACAACTTGTTTTGAACGATAATCTATAATGAAACTTAGTCGTAAGGTATAGTGTTTTTAGCTTGTGTGATTGCATATTTCATAATAACTCCTTGTAAAAAAAAATATCAATTTTGCATTAAATAAAAGAAAAATAATAAAAGCTTAATAGACTTAAAAATCATCTTGTTTGAAATATATATGGCAATTTTTACATGTTAGACATTTAAAATGAACTGTATGAGAGCTCGAAAAGGCTTAGTCAATAGGACGTCGGCTTCGGAATCCACAGGTCGTGGGTTCGATACTCGACAACTGCTGACTGACCTTACTTCGAGCTCTTCTTACATGCTTAATACGCTAACTCGTAGCGTCAAATGGCTATATGTTTTCTATAGATGCGCAATGTATTATTGCTATGTGGAGACAGGATTCAAAATCCCTTGTAAACCTATAATTTAATTCTAATAATTTATATTTTTTTTTATTTTGCAGATGATTTTGTATTGAATCTTAAGGTAATTTTAAACGCAGCGTTAAAACTAAAACGTTTACTGAAGTAACTATAATATTTTTCATTTTAATTTATTGATTGAAAAATATTGAGTATGATATTTGTAAAAGTAAGTAATAGCTAAAATAATATTGATAAACTAAGTGACCTTAATGTCATTAAACTTGCCGCACTTTTTGTACCTTTTTTAAAAATAGTTTTTTTGGAATAATTCATGATTTTCAATTAATTAAATTATAATTTTTTTTCAGAGTGTTAAAAAGTTAAAAATCATTTATTTAAATAATAAATCTGCATTATATTTTTTTCACATTTTTCTCGTTTTTTAAATGCTTCTTAAATTCTTCCTAACATAATTTTCCAAAAAACTATGTTCGCCAAAATACAACTTAATTCTACCTTTTTTAAATTATTCCTCATCTCATCTTCTACAATAATTCCAACAAGAATCTAAAAACTAATTCAAAATAAAATTTCATTTATAATTAAAAGTAACCCTTTTTCGTTCGATTTTATCAATTTGCCCTAATATTCAAGAGCCATGTAGCCAAGAAAAACATACCAATGAAGAACCCAAAAAAGACAAGATCCTTACCAACCTTTCCTACATCCTTCGTTCCACCCTAATTTCTCACTACAACCCTTATACAACTCTCCACTGTCAATTGAAAAAGGGAGAGTTGAGCTCGAGAAGAGAACGAGAAGAATGATTAAAGTGTGCCGCGCCTATTGTTTTTCTCAATCAACCAACCGCCCATCATTTCCCGCAGTCCCTTTTTAACCCAGCCATTTTCACAATAGCCCCTCACGTCTTTTACTTTTCTTTCTTCCTTTTTTTTCCCCTATTACTACCACTACTCCCACTCTCTCTATTCCCATTTCTGCAAGCATCCATGCGCAAATAGCCAAACTTTCTCAAGCTACCCCTCTTTCTCTGGTCTCCCTTTTCTTAAACGCCGACGCGTGTGTTGTGACATATCGGTGATCTGCCTTTAAATAGAAGCCGCCACCGCTGCAATAGGCTATTTCCGTATTGGTCAATCGGCGAAAACGTTTCGCATAAATGAGCCATTAAGACTGAGTGTATTGTCCAGTACTTTACTGATGTATAGGTATAATAGTGGAAAAGACGGAAGTTGCGTTTCTTTGTATTTCTGTTTGTATATATGTATAGCCTTTTTAGTGAAGGAAATGTTGCGGCTATGCTTGGATAACTTAGTTTTCTTAGATGAGTTCCGACAATTGTGTGCTTTTATTGTGCTTTAGAAAATAAGTTGATTGTTAAATCGATATTGGGAAATAAAGAGCGTGTAACAAGTATTTTTTGTCTGTTTTTTTTTAAGTGAATTATATAGAAATGTAAATTATTTGTATTCATTTAGGTAATTTATTCTAATAGTATGATAATATTATCTAGTAAGGCTATAGCACCATAGGCGCGAATTGGAGAAGATAATTAATTTTTTTAATAATTTTTTCTACCTTATCATCGCTAACTGGAGAAGATTTATGTATTACAAAGTAACATTATCCAAATGGAAAATAAATAATAAAATTGTTCTAGACTTTACTCACGTGCTTTGTGCTTTAATGTGATCATGTAATATTCTATAAATATTCCATAAATTTTGAAAATGATTTTAAAAGTGTATCTTAAGAAAAGTATAATTTAACAATAACTTTACAAAAGATGAATTAAAATTATACATTCAATAATATTGTTAATGTCATTTTTGCTTTATTAACTTATTTAAAAGTTGTTCACCTTTGAAAGGACAAATCGGATATAGTGGGGAATTTTAAAGGCTCTTTGATATTTAAATTTATATATAGAAATTTTCAATTGAAATTTAAAAATACTTTATATTGTCAAAATGTCTCGCAATCTTTTCTTAGAAAAAAGTCGATAACTGATAAAGTAACAAGTATATATTGAGCAAAAAAATAATTGCAATCATTAGTAGAAGCATCTGTAGTATATTGAAAATTCAACGATCTTCAAATCCAACGTAAGTTACACAAATTTATTTATATTTTAAAGATTAATATAAATTTTTTTCTCAATTATTAAGTTTTTTTTCTTTTCTACAAATTTTTATTTTAATCATTTTAATTTTTATTAAAATTGAATGTTTAAAAAATAAATTTTGCAATATTGTATTTATTAATTCTCATTTTTTAGAATAATGCAATCTGTAATGATGACACTGTTGGTTCTCGCTGTAACAGCTATCTCGATGATAACTATGGCGGTAAGTAAAAATGCAATCCCTATAGTATTTTTTATCGAATGTATTATAAAAACCTATTTTTTATATTCAATAAATACCTTCGATTCTATAACAATGATGCTCTCAATTAAATTTTCAAAATATTTTATTTAATGTGCAATCGCACAATTTATGATCATAAAACGTCAAATTTTTCAATTTTTCAATTCGACTAATATTTTTCTAAGCTCACGTAATTAATGAAAAATTGAATAAGCAATTAAAAAAAGAATAATAGCTTATCGAATATGAATTAAAAAAATTAAATTAAGTGCATAGCTGTCCATATCACAGAAGTGTATTGTGCATACTTTGTCTTTCACTAATTTAAAAGTACATCTATTTTTTATCTTGTTGCTAAAAATAACTGTTTTTATTCAAGTCAACTTGTTCCATTTTAATATATATTTTGGTAATTTTTAAATATAATTGAGAATGAAAAAGCTAAAAGTTTCATTTATAAAAATAACGAGTAAAGAAAAAATTTATCTTAATTTATAATATTTAATTTTAAATTCATTTATGTATAGGAAGCAATATGTAAGGGTCCAGGTGGTGTCCTAACTAACTGTCATGGTCAGAAACAAAGAAAAAACTAACGTCCGCATAATCAAGGACAAGAATGTACATGTATTTTATGTATTGAAAATATATAAAAATATCATGTAATTCTAACAAAATAAATAAAATTATACCAAAATAATTTTCATGTTTCTTCTTTTAATTTCATTTCTTATGTGAAAATTAGTACTATCTATAAGTCGCATCATATTGTAATTATATCTCGACCATTTAAAAGATGAATCATTATTACAATTTACTGATGTCGAGCATGTAATATAATGTATGATTGTCTGAAATGAAATGAGTTGTATCATCACGATTTTTTAAATATCTAAAAACTTCAAAAAATTAATTTATATCTTCAATATTAATGAGCTTTCAATAAATTTGATATGTACCTATTTACATATGAGTGACCAAAGAAATCAATTCATTTTTTCAATAAAATGTGTACTTCATGATTAAGATTGATCTGTCATTACGCCGCATACTAAATAGCCCATTAAATGCTTATACACTCGTCGAACAACTCTATACACGTCTTGTATACATTTACATCTAGACAGACGCATAGCTCATAAAAAGGCTAAAAGCTCACAACTCATATATTGTATATGTATTTGTAATTCATAATTCATTTCCTTTAGATCGACTGCGACTGTGTGTGACGACATTTGCATAAACATTACTTTTTGCCTTCTTCACTTTTACATATACATACATACGCACCCACACTTACATGTACATAAACACTCAGGGTTGCTAGAACTCATGTGTTAAACCCCATAAATTAGCACACCATCACTCACACACACATAGATAATATACACCCAACATCCCGTACCCCCATACATATAACTTTTTTTACAGATAGAGTATAGTTGAAAGAACCCGCGGGAGGTAGGTATACGCACGTGCGTAAGGTTACATAAAGCGTCACATCGTCTCTTTATACACGAAAGGGAGGATTCATACCACACACACACACACACACACACACACACACTATGTGTATACGTTGACCGAAGGGTAAAAAAGTGAATAATGGTGGGGGGTTGGGATCTGGGTATTGCCTCGTATATGGACCATCGACGACAAGATGTAGTAGTAAAAATAAGGAAGAGAGGAAGGGGGGGGGGGGGGGGGGTAGAATGATGATTGTTTGAATACGGGGTGCATAACTTTGGGCAAAACATGACTAGAGTTATACATATTGCTGGTATGTGTGTGCGCGCGTGTGTGTGTGTGTAAGTGTGTGCGTGTATATAAGCTCTAGGTCTACTTTATACGCCTTTTTCATCGTTTCAGAGGCGGCGCTTTCCTGTTTAACCCCTCGACCTCCTTCCCCCTTCTCTTATACAACCCTTCTCCTCTATCCCCTGTCCCTTACTTTTCTTGTATGTGTGTGTGTGTATGTGTGTGTGTGTTTTCAAGCTTGGAGAAAAATGATGTATGTGCTTATAATGCGCCTATGTGTGCATATATAGCTATACATAAAACTTTTGTGTATGCGTATAATATGTATATATATATGGGGATATGACTAAAGTGACGTGTTTGTAAAGTGCGTGTAAAGCATGAAAGAGTAAGAGAGTGGGAGTTATATGATGTACTGACTGAGCATACAGTGTTTTTATGTTACGCTGTTATATCTATAGCCGAAATTTATATTCTTTATGGGTTTCAAGTGTGTGTGTACAAACATTATTTGAGCGTCTTAATAAACGAACCCAACCCACACGCACGCGATGCGTTTTGATGATACGGTACTTACTCTCTTGTATTTTCTGTTTACTTAGCTTATAGAGATGAATTTGAATGAAGTGGGTTTTTTCTTTCTTTATTTTACTTATTCACTAATTCTTCTTTTTTATTAATTGACGTCTTTTCAAAGATGTGTAAATAAATGTGTGTTTATTGAGTGATCATTTAGTGAATGGTTTTATTGATAAAGTTATGTATTATGATAGATGTGAATAAAAATTTTGTATGTTTTATTTGTAAGAAGAAAAGAAATACAAATTACATAAAATGAAAAGAATGTTTATTCTTTACCTGCTTTAATTTATAAGCTTTAATAATCAAAAAAGCATCTTTTGATATTTTCTTACACACTTACCTATACACCAGTTAACATAACTTCATGACACATAATCGTAACCGCGTGAGAAAATCTTTCATTTCTCAAGATTCTATATCAAAAGCGTAAAGAAAAGCCGCATAGGTACTCGTCTTTGACGAAACATACATCTCTCTAGTACCCTGCATTAAATTAGATCCTTAATACCCTATAAGACCTATACCCAACCACACTATATCAAAGTATTAAAAAAGAGAGAGAAAAATAGATCAGTACTTACATTAGAAGTGCCGAGTCGGTTTATAACCGTATAATACTTCAAAATGCATTATCGCGCCTTGAAAGTTCGTTCATGCGCACATCATCTTTTCAAGTTTTAACATATGTACCTACATTACATCGGCCATCCGCACTCATAACCATGAGAAATACAATTTCTCCCTCTACTTTTTTTTTTTACCTTTTCGCGAGATGATGCTGACAGTTAAGTATATCTATATATTGATGGTAAGTGTATAAAGATGTACCTATAATCGTTGGACAAATTTTTTTTTTTGAGGAGTGCTGGGAATGTATGATGTATGTGGAATAAAGGAGGTCAATTTTTTTTTTCTTTTTTTTTTGTTGCGGACAAGATGAAAGAAACCGACGCACTTGTACGGCTGACAATAGAACAGTTTTTTTCTTTTTCACTGGAATGATGCGGGGAAAGATCAGTTTTGTTGTGGATTAAAATGGTTTTTTTTAGTGTATCTATATTTGTGCAACTGCAATAAGGTAAATGATATTAATTTATTATTGGTATTAGTAAATGCATTTATTTAAAAAATGCATAATATTAGTTATTAATTTTTAACTCTTTTTATTTTTTTTTTATTGTACTAATTATAGTATATTATCTCAGTCAAGCATTAAATAATTGAATTTAATCATTTTAAAAGAATCTATACCTGCTGAAATACACGCACACATTCAAATATAACATGTAATTACGAATAATTACTATCCAACAGTTAAACATACAGTAGTCTTTTCTCGGTGTCAAAATAGCAGGGTAGAGAAGAAAAAAAGTAAAAACATCTCATCAATGCCACATACATACCAAACGATGCTCGTTAAGAGACAACAAAAAAAAATTGCAATTCACGACAAAAAAAGTCTTCTTCGCGAATAAAAAACGCGAGTTGTGTATATTTTTATACACTAAAAACAAACGAGAAAGTCGCACAAGAAATATAAAGATAAATACAAGGAGAAAAAAAATAAAGAAAGAACAAGTACCTACATACACCTACGAAATTTTTCACTTTGGTATCCAAGATTTAAATAATCTCAGCAAGAGCAAATATACGAAGAGTCACCGATGCTGAAATACATCCAAATGAAAAGTGGCAGGTGAATTTTTCTCAATACACTACAAAAAAAAGGGGTACAAATACCACATTGCTGTATATAAACACATGGAAGATGCAAAAAAAAAGGGATTTATATGTATATATATATCTACAAAAGAGCAAGTATAAAGTACATACATAAGTATTTATACCGCGAATGAGATGCTAAAATGAAAACATATACCTTGTTGCAGTGGTTGAGGATAGTAGTCTGCGGTAGGGGAGGGTGGGTAGTAATATGAAAATGGAAATAAAAGAAAAGAGTAGACAGTGTGGGGATGAGAAAAAAGATGCGCTTGCACAAGTTTAAAGAGGAGGGGGTGAATGTGTCGGTGAGGATCAGAGGTATATATGTAGATGGAGAGGAAGAGAGAGAAAGAAAGAAAGAAAGAAAAGGCGGCCGGCTGCTTTCAATTACGTAGAGCACGCGACTCGAAGACCGACGGTCTATATATATGGTGTCTGATTACGACGCGAGATGATGCAGCGCACTTGCCTTGTATGTACATACACATATACATATATACCAGTAGTATGTGTGTTGTGTAGAAATGCAGCTAAATCGGCTGCCTTGTTCGTCTTATAAAAAGGGATATGCGCGATGAGTAAGATCTCTTGAGTAAGCAGAAGAGGGGGTTACCTAGCGGGATGTATCTCCCTACTTTCATTTTTTTATCTCAGCGCTGGAAAAGCCTACTCACTCAGGCGTTTAGGAAAGTAAAAGAAGGCGGGGATATAATATGTATGAGAGTATATACTGCATCGTGGCTTTTTTTTTTTTTTAATGAACGGATTGCATTGGATAGGCTGAAGGAGGAGGATTTATGTATACTCAGGCCTAGCCTCGGATTTTATTCAACGCGAGTGTCTTTTCAACATCTTTTAGGGAGGAGTGTTTATGTATATATGTATATTTGTGGTATATAATGTATGTGAGGGAGAGAAAATTGTAGAGATGAAGCTGTCGTTATTTTGTATAATGGAGGAAGGTATATAATGTTTGGAGAGTCTATATAGTAATGAGATAAAACGTCTTGTTATTAAAATATAAAAGTTTTTATATTTTTCTTTTTTTCTTTTCTATTTTAATTTGATGTATGTAGCTTTTTTGTTTCATTATATGTAAGTGAATTTGTGAATAAGGGAAAGAATGTTGTGTATGAATTAATGATATATAAGGGTGATATGTTTGTATATAATGATAATATAAGGGTGCGGTGAGAGAGTCTGGTTTATTGTTACTTATGCTGATTATGATTTAAATTTTAATTCAGATTATTTTTATTATCCGAATATTGTACTAAAATTTTTAATATATAGTTGTTTTGATTATATTAATGTTTGTGTATAAGAATACAAAAAAAAAAAAAAAAATTAAATTAAATAATTTCAATAAAAATATACGAGACTTCTTAAATAAATATCATCCATAGTAAACGTATATTTTATTTTACAGCCATTTAGATACTCTAATGAGCATATTATTGGTATTTCAAATGACTTGTGTTTATTCGTACGCATCAAGAATCGAACCCACAATCTATAGATTCCGAAACTATCGCTCTGTCATCCAAGTCATTCCTAATTCTTAATATTGTTACGTATGTAATACTTATCATTTTTAAATACTGTTGTTGAGAAGAATTAAAAATTTTTATTTCTTTTAAAGTTTTATTTTTGTATATTTTTTAATTTGTAATAAGTAATACCAAAAATTGATTTAAAAATAAATAAAAATGTACGTGGAAATAGTGGCTGGCACATCACAACAACTAAAATAAATGGAAAGTGTCACTCAAACGTCCAAGTGTAATTAGGCAGATATCTATCCTTCAGTCAGTTACTTGGCCCGGTCCTAATCTGGCAATCGCTGCTGATCTGTCTTTTATTCTTCTTCTTCTTTTTTTCTTTCTGCGTTTCATCTGACTTCTTTTTAGTCTACCTTTTACAGTTTCTTTGCTGATTTCTTATCGTAGCTAATATTGTATGGATTTTGGATGATGCCTTGATTTTATTGTCAACTCATTTATTTTTTTACAGTTTATTATTTATTTTACGTATAATGTAACATGCTATATTCTAGCTAAACAATAAAAAACAATTATTATCAATGATATAACTTAATCTATTACACACATAATTTAATATTGACAATTTTTTAATATTTGTAAAGATTATGATGACGTATAAAATCGTGCAGAAATCAAAGAACGTTAAAATTTAAAAAGTTTTAATATGAAAATATACTTGCTTCAATCGAATTATACATTAAATGATAAAATCAGTAGAAATTCATCTTGAAAATATATAAAAAAATCTAAATATGTATATTTATTGTTAAAATACTTGTATTTATATTCAGTGGAGTCTGAGATTGAATAGAAAAATATATCGAATTGCAAGTTCGTTCTCCGATTCAATTGAATGTAGTAGAGGCGACTCGATATTCAATTTACAATTTACAACTTACAATAAAAAATAAAGTATTCAACATTCCAATTTACTGCTACAAAACAAAACAAAAATTTTTAAATTACTTGAAATTGAATAATTTTTTATCCAAAAATAAAAATAAAAATTATTTTTTCACACACATAAAAAAAAATAAGCATGCATTATCAAGATTTTGAACTATAGTAGAAAAAAATAAACATAAATCTAATATATTTCAAACAGTCACAAAATTACACTTTTAACACTATTATAGTTTAATATACAAAACAATATAAACTTATGGCTTATACCTCTTAACACTGCAGTCAATTAAATATCATCTTAACGCACATGTATATCCTTAGCACTAGCAATAAATCTATAAGCCAAAAATAAATCGTATAAATAAATCTTATATATAAATATATAAAAGTGAAAAGACAATCGTGAGAGAACAAAATACGAGATTAAACAAGGTTAAGCGGTGGCTGATATGCTTTATATATGTATGCGGTTATATATACCGGTGTGTGTGTGTGCGGGGATCGATTTCGCACAGCGTGGCGCACGCGCGCGAACTGTGTTTTATCTCCTTCTCTACTCTCTCTTTTTTAGACTTATCCCTTCTCATCCACACAGCCGGCGTGGATTTGTAAACCATCGCCGGTCGAAAAACTCGTTTTGCGAGAACTAGTTGCCTGGTCAAAATCCCAAATAACTGTCTGTGTATGTGTGTGTGTAGTCGATGTGTGCATATGTGGTCGCGTGTATAACGATGACTGCGGGAAGGTGTAAAAATATAGCGGTGATACAAATTTACTAAAGTGGTGGTGGATAAACATTTTTGATGATACTGAGATTTATGTAAAGGATATGATTGTTTTTTTTTTTTAATTTTTTTTATGGGTACAGATGTATATAGGTAATTGGTCAATCGTTTTGTAATTTTTAAATTTTCAATGTAAAAATGTGATTGTAATTATTTTTAGAAAAATATTGTATGTTGTAATTATTGTTTGTTTGCAAAATGGATGAATTAATTTTTGATATTGACAACGTTAATATAATGTCAAAATTTTTGTTTTTTTAATCTGTAATTGATGATATGAGTTTTATGTAGAAACGTCTAATATATAATAAAATGACGATATTTTCTGTTAAATATTTTAGTGACTTTAATTTAAAGATTAAATTGAATGTACTCAATTTGTCAAATCAAATGTAAAATAAAAAACATCTTCTTCTTATTCAAATAATAGATAAACCAGGAAATTTATGTCAGTATCTATTCCCATAATTTAAAGGTATTATAGAATATTTTTTAATCATCAACAAAAAAAAACTTGTTTCATTCAATTACATTATTAGTTGTTAATATAATATATAATTAATGTAATGAATTGTAACTAAAATATACTATAATTTTTTTGTTAAGCTACAAACTAGAAAAATATACATTTAATTATTTAAACAAAAATAGAATAGATAATACAAAATTCTATAAATTACTTAAACAAAGACTTTTTAGAAATACGTTAAAGCAATATACTTTATTGTTTTTAACGACGAAAGTCAGTTAAATGAATATGTTTCATTCTATAAATTATACTCTAGATATTGTATTTATTGACTACATTGTAAAAATATTTAAATTTGTAAATTTTGTATTATCAATAAAGATAAAACAAATAACGTCTAACAATATATTTTAATTTAAAACCTCTCAGAATGTATAGTTATTGTATTTGAATATATGATATCGTTTGCTTTGTTGTCATTGTCATCAGTTATATATTTGATTAATTAGGACATGTGCTTATTGTATATTTTACATTGTCATAAATTAATTTTACAATATTTTTAAATATTAAGCTGTTTTAAAGTTAAAATAAATTTATCTTTTATAAAAATGATTTGACATTAATTACTTAATAATTACATGTAATTAATGACAAATACAAAGACATGTATATGTCATTAATTATATTTATTTAAATGTTAATAAAAAATATTATAATTTTATAATTTGAAGATAAAGAAGAAATTACGCATAAAAAAAATAATATGCAATTACTAAACGAGTAATCAAGTTTTCAAGCGCAGTCAATCTACTTTTTTTATAATATCTTAATGAAATTACAAATAAGCTATTAACATTAACTATAATTAAACATCCAAACAATATGTGAATTAGAAAATAAAAAATGACTGATTAATTCTGTTTAATAAAATCAATATTAAAAAAGATTACAAAATTTATCACAGATATATTAATATATGAAAATATCAAATTACAATCAATTATCAATACCAAACAATACTTAATAATTACACAACTACACATTCAAATAACAAACCTCTTAACTTACTTTACAAAGTGTTAAACCTCACCTCCGTACTTTATCAAAACAATAGCGTATACCTTATTATCCTGACCCCCTCTTTCTCTTTCTTATCAATCCACAACCTTATAAAACCCCAAATATCCACAACCACAACCTTCAAATCTCTCTCAAAAAAACCCCTACTACAAAAATTCACAAAACCTTCAACTTTCTAAGTAACAAAAATACAACGCTTACTCTTCTGTCCTACCAGTCTATCACGGCTGGCGCTGTTGTAGAGTATCACAACCTCCAGAAAGCGTCGCGACGCCGGGCGTCGTCGTAGTCGTCGTCATCTCTCTCTCTCTCTCTCTCTCTCTCTCTCTCTCTCTATATATATATATATCTCTATCTCTCCCACCCACCTACGCGCAACCCCTCCATAATCGCGCATACACTACCCCTCAGCTTTTATGAGGGCCAAATGCCTCCCCTCCAGTGGGGGGACGGCACACGCGGCGCGCGCGTCAACATCCAACACAATGGCGTCGTTGAACGTACCGCCCAATCCACGGTCAATCCCTTGCCTTTTCAACACATCACTATCCTATCGCGTTCCCCTCTACTTTACTTTTATATACATCGTATCCTCTCTCACTTTCTCACAGCTGCTGTTATACTATCCAGGCTGTAGGCTGAATACCCCGCTACTCTATACCAATTTCACCCAAGCCACGCCTATTATCCGCGAAGCCGCCGCCTCCTATACTTACTCTCCTCCTCTCGCCTATATGGTTCGAGCCGACGTTTGAAACCTTCTCTCCCTCGCTTGTATTGCCTTCTCTCCTTCCCACACACACACACACTCGCTTCTGTCGGTCTTTCGCATACATATACATACGAGAGTCCTGGTATTGTCAGGGTCGTTGGTATTGAAAACTGCGCAGGATTAGCTCTCGCTGTATAAGAGGAAGCGAGACGAAAAATGTATATATATAGGGATCAGAGTCATATATACAGGCGTCAAGTAGATTTCTGGTCGAATCTTTGGTGGGGGAAATATAGGGAGACATGTGTGGGTGTGTGTGTATACATGTATACAGAAACGGCATACTAGCACCCCCTAATACAAGGAGAGAGAAGAAAAAAATGAAATCGGGGGAGTTGTGGAAGTGAGATGGATATAGAGGTGTACCTACATAACAGTGGGAGAAAAGGGAGACTACCTAAAACGTAGTGGGGGAGTAGAAGAACCGAAGAGAGAAAGAGAGAGTATGCAAAGGGTCGGCCGGTGGAGGAGAAAGAGAGAAGTGAAGGGAAGGTTATAGAACAAGAGGGGGAAAATATTATAGGCAGGCAGTCCGAAAATCCAGGAGCAGGAGCAGGAGCCGGCAGCAGGAGCAGTGATGGTGGTGGTGGTGGTAACAGGAGAATCATCGCAGCCCCCCCTTTCACGAGAGAAAGAGACATGCTGCTGCTCTTGGTTATATAGTAAGTATATAGCATATATGAGATGCTCTCTGGAAGATCTAGCTCGCTCGTTCGCTCGCGCGCGCGCACTCACTCATCCACTCACGCACGCATGCATCACGTCGTTCGTCCACAGCATCATCAGAAGAAGGAGAGCATAGGGAGCATAGGCATCACTAGTGTACTACCAGCAGTAGTAGTAGGAACTAGTAGCATTAACAGCCAGCAGTCACAGCTAGCGGAGTGTTTTATATATTACAGTAGTATACTGTAAGGCAAGGTGCTGATACGCATTTGAGCGTATTTAAGCGTATATACATTGGTTACTTGCTGCTGCTGCTTCTGCTGCTTGTAGGTGGATGTGTGTATGTGCAAAAGCATAGAAGCAGTAAACCGCGATATAAAGCTCTTTGATGCGTGTGCATATATTACGGATTGAGTGGTAGCTTTTTTATACTGTACTACTAGTACTGACGATGCTGTTGTTACGGATTGATAACTGGATTGGGCTTGCAAGCCTTTAGATTATTTATAAATATACATGTTTGTGTTTAAGGAGAGATCAGTGACATGCAAGTGATGCTGCAGAAGTAGAAAGAGTTTGCTTTATTATTATATGCATATACCTTAAGCACGTGTGTGTTGGATAAATATTATCCTGATTGGATATATATTAACAGTTGACAGGTATGAAGGAAAGGACTGTGTTTATATTTCACTATGAGCAACAACAACAACAACTACAGTAGTAAAAAGGATAGTTACAACTGGAGTTGTAACAGTAAAAGCAACGAAATAAGTTGTTTACAGCTGCTACAGTTTGAAGATAGTTAGTGTTGTTACCAGTGATATTATAATATTTGAGTGAATCAAGTCAACACGTTAAGAGATATAATCCAATTGTGATTTTTTTTTTATGTTGATATTGGAAGAAAAAAAAAATACTTGGTGTTTGACAAAAAGAAAGAAAGAAACTGAAGACTGTGGTGAGACTAGTGTGAACAAAAAAAAAGGTGAGACTGAAGGTGTATTATAAGAAAAAAGAAAAAATAAGCAAAGCAGGTGTGTTTTTGATTGAGGATATAGATATAAAAAAAAGATATATATCTATTGTAATCAACTCTTTGTTATTAATTATATTAATATAAAACGCCAGTTTGCTGACCGCCCCTGCGCGCAGTTAATAATTTTAGCTGGTGGCAGGATCCGGCCTGACCACGGCCATTCTCGACACGGTATGTATACACAATTACAACTTTGTAACTTTTTTTTCTTTTTTAATGGTTAGGTGATAGAATTTCAGCGTTGGTTATTTTATGTTGTAATATATGGAGATGGTTAAGTGATGTTGTAGAGGTGGCGAAGGTTATTAAGATGAGGAATTTAGAGAAAGATATTACGATGGGGATAGATTTTTTTTGGATGACAGGTGTGTTGATGGAGTTTGGAGTTTAGATGTTAATTTTATAGATGATTTAAGAATTTGTGTGGGATGACTTATTTAGTTTTGTTAGATTGATATTAGAACAGGATCAGCGGTTACTTTAAATTTTGAAGGATGTCAAAAGATTTACATATAAGAAAAAAAATTTAAATGATGAAAAATTTTTGTAAACTTTGGGAATATGGTGATTGAAATTATTATTCTTTATTTTTACTTGAAAATTTTAAGTATAGAATATTGATCGCAGTAAAGAATGTAAATAATTTTTTATTTTAATTGTTTATTATATGGCAATATTGATTCACTTAAATTTTATTTAAATAATTATTTTTTTTTTTACAAAGTTCATAAATTAAATGGTAGCATTCAATACAATAGAATAGATTAGGAGCTGCTGTAAAAAATAATCTTGTATATTAAAACATAATATTTTTAAAAGATTGTTTAAACTATAATTTACAATAGTTACATAATTGTTTTTAAAAATTAAAAAATAATTAAAATAATATTTCTATGTAAAGAAAAAAAAAATTCAATTTAATTCCAACAATTGAATTCACATTGTTTTAAAATATTATAAAAACAAAACTCCATTTACTATGTGTATCTAAATTTTTAATCTCAAAAATAAGAATAACAGATCCTAAAATCTCATTAAAAATATTTTTCCAATTTTTTTAATACAAGCATTAAGATAACAATAAATCGTTTACCTTTAAAAAAACCAACAATACTTCTCTTCAATAACTGTCAAAAAAAAAAAAGTTATAATAATAATAGTGTTTCTTAGCACCGTAATATAAAGCCTATAGAGTGTATAGAGATAATACGGTTAAGCGCCACTACTATAAGTGAAAGAGAAAGAGAGAGAGAAAGATAAAGAAAGAGACTTACTTATACTTTTAAGGCCCGGCGGCGTTAGTTTGTTGACGCGCGCGCGCTCCTTTATATATATATATACCTGAGCCTCAACAAACCACCTTTCTCTCTCTCTCTTATTTCTTTAGCCTCTCTCAACGGATGCGATTTAATGAGATAATAAGCAGTAGCAGTAGTGGTAGCATTAATATAGTAGTAGTAGTTTTTTTTTTTTTTTTTGTTTTGTGGCGGGAGGAAAAAATACGTTTACGTACACCAGAGACATGGTAGTGTGGGGCTAACCGTGTAC
>JAPYZE010002522.1:0-29164 GCA_030522805.1 Leptomastidea abnormis
TATATATATATATATACTTACTTTTTCCTCCTCATCCTCATACTCCTCCTCCTACTTCTCTCTCTCTCTCTCTCTCTCTCTCTCTCTCTCTCTCTTCTTTCACTCTTCGCTTCTCTCTTCTCTGTATATATACTTACTGACTGAGCGCGCAAGCTAGAAGAGCGAATGAGAAGGAGGAGGAGGAGAGCAGGTGAACGTAAATTGAATCGAGTATATATCAGGGGAGGAGGGAGTTGAAGAATAAATCTGGCGGATGTTTATTGGATCGTAACGTTTTCTGTATATAAATATATATATAAACGCGCTTAGTGAGTATTTTGATTAGGAAAAGGCAAGTATATATTATATATAGGTACACGACTCATATATGATCATTAAATTTATGTATGTTTGCTTGACTATAGCTTATATGTTATCTAATGTTATGCATGAAATGAAAAAAAAATTATAATAATATAACGAACGTTTTTTTTTAATTTTTATTATTGTAGTACACTATACTGGGTGTGATATATTAAGTTTGATTTTATACGCATGTTTTATAGTGATGTACCTTGACGAATCTTGATACTTGATTTAGTTAATTTTAACACCTGCTGGAGTTGAGTTTATGAATAGATGGAAAAGGTGAAAATAGTATATCTGTTAAATTTAATGAACTCCTGTGGATAATTTAATTTTTCCGAATTATTTAACTTGTTCAATTCTCTAGATAGATTTTCAAATCAAAAGTGATTTAACTTAAATCATACTATGGTTCATCACATGCTAAATTTCATTTACCTTTTTTTTGTAATTTTCATATTCATCTCTCTTTTTCTTTACCTTACTCCTTATTCTATGTATATGTTACCCTGACAAATTTTTTTTTTTTTTTTTTGTTTCTTGCTTACAGAATATTCTTTTCTTTGGAAGGCTCTGTGTATATATAACCCGTATTCTTGCTCTTTATATTCCCGTATCTTCACCCCCGCTCACGTTGGAAGAGAAAGAGAAAGAGTAAGAGAGAAGAACGTGACTTGGTACGCCGTGCAACGATTCACTTATTTACGTTCAAGTGCCGCACGTGACTTTGCTCGATATCAATGCGAATAAGAAGGGATAAAAGAAGAGAGAGAGAGAGAGAGGGAGTGAGAGAAAGAAAGAGAGAGAGAGGGTTGGCTACGGAATTGTGTATCTATTGAATAAAGCATATTTTCCGTGGCTCATAATTTACGAGTGCTTCTTCCTTTTTTTGTGTGTGTGTGTGTGTGTGTGTGTGTGTAGTATAAAACACGATCTGTACGTGATACGTAAAGAAGACTAAACTGTGTATCATTTCGTTTTTTTAAGGATATTGAAATGATATTTTTTTATTTTATTTTTTTTTTCGCTTTGAAATTACAAGTTATTCCTTTTTTTTATTATTTGAGGAATTTAATTTCAAATTGAAAGTGAAATTTCAAATGGTGGAAGGTTATATTGTTGAATTTGGCGAAAGAAGAGGAAAAGTTAGTTCTGAATTCCTTTTTTTTTTTTTTATATCGAGCCTTATATAAATTTATAGCTGTATTTTGTGAAATGCATTCGTGGATGAAATACCATTTACCTTTTTTTTTTTTTTATTATTATATATTTTTCATCATGAAATAAAGATGAGGTTATAAAAAAAAAAAAAATGAAATTTATTGAGAAGCATCGTTTCAAAAATTGAATTTTTTACTTTTTTTTTCGTAATATTACTTAATTAAAAATACAGTGGTCGACAGTTTTCAAACCAAAAATTAATTAAACTAACGTTAAATTGAACAATTTTATTTAAAAAAAAAAAGGTACCCTTCTTAAAATTAAATTAAAATCACTTAATTTTTTAACAACTAAACATCTCAATCTTCTAATTTATCCATCTCAAAATTCAAACTAATTATTAAATTAAAAAAAAAAAATTAAACATCATTAATTTCTATTAACCAATATACTTAAAATTGTAATCCAACCAAATCCAAGTAAACTTACACATCTCTTTACAAGTGCAACACACGTATATACATCCTTGAATCCCTTAGCTTACGTCATCCTTTACAATCTCTTCTCTCTCTCTCTCTCTCTCTTTGCATCCCTTTCTCCTTAAATCTACTTATCTAACCATTCACGGTTCACTCGATAAAGGTAGGGCGATAATCGGCTTCTAAAGTCTCGAAATGACCCTCCGGCATCGTCGAGTTTTCTCTAAGGTCCATCCCAGACCCTACCTTTCTTCAATACCCCAAAGCCTCCCGAAAATCTTCGTTTAAACAACAGCTTGAATCATTTGCATATAATTTTTTTTGCTTGAGGCATTTTAAGTATATAAAAAATCGACCAATAGAAAAAAAAATAGTCTTGAAGGTCGAAAACCGATAGTCTCGTTATATATTTTCCATATAGAACTAGCAGTTTCAGATAGTTTCTTACTTACAAAGCTTTCTTTCATTTCTCTTATAAAGTTTTATTATCATATTCAACACTTTATCAAACCTTGAATATATGTGGATGATCTCCATCCACAGTAAATACACATAACATCAAACAACAAAGTATATATTCACGCTTTTTAATATATAACCATAAGAGAGGACTGCAAGCAGTAATGAAACTGTTATTTATGTGTATCTTATCTCTTCGCGACTCTTTGTCACTTGGTATAGGTCCTATCATTCTTGATAATATTCAGACGATCCCTTATATAAACTCAAACACGTTCTTTGAAAAACAAAAATACTCTTGTTGATAAAACAACAAAAAAAAAGTAAGGGCGAAAAAGAAATCATTGCAAGATTATACAGAAAATGCTTTACAGTTCTCCCTTAGTTTTCTTACGAATCATTTTAAATTAAGTCTATACCTCCCAGTAAAGAAGTGGACTTTGCACTTCTTTATAAAAGTCAGAATCGTCATGAGGCTTCTTAAGAGAAACTTAAGTCTCCTCCCTATCGAGATACGAAAGATCTGCTGCGTACATATAATTTGACGAACTCTGTGTGGTGTATTTATATAGATAGTAATATATATACGTTGAAGAAACATAAGGGACGACTAAAAAGCTGTAAGTGTAAAAGAGAGAGAGAGAGAGAGAAAGTAACTTGCTGAATCTGATAAATGTCGCGACGCTCGTGTGGCAAAGGCAATTATCCCTACTTCTTTTCTCTCTTTAAAGACTGCTGAGCTTTATTTGCGGAACGATTGCAGTATGTATATATATATAGCTAACTCTCTTTCTTTCTTTCTCTATGTTCCCTATATATCTCTTACTTCCTTCCTTCCTTTTTTCCTATTTTTTTTTTACCTTTGCTAACTTCATTTTTGTGGCTTTGAAGTTGCTCTTTTTTTTCTCTTCTTTTTTCACCATCTGATCTTATTAGTGTTCGTCTTTTTCGTGAATTCAAGGGCGTATGCAGAGAAAGAGTTTTTTTTTTTTGTTAAACGTCGTCTTGGGAGAATGAAAGGAGTTTGGTATAGGATAAGATTTGGTGAATTTACCTTGGTTAAATATTGATTTTGTTAAATGGATGAAGTGACTATTGAATTGGCTGTAATCTGTATGGTTGAGTGAGTACAATATAAAAGCGATATGTTTGCAATTTTTGGAAAATCGATTGTATTTCTATCTATACCTATACCTACCTTTTAACTTCTATTATCTTTATCTCTCAATTTCTCTGATAATACAAATTGATTAAGGAAATAAAATTGATTTTGTCGATTATTCTTGAATACATTATCAAATTTATCGTTTAACACTTGAATTCATTTTTCTCTTCACTACTACTATGTATATCATTAATTCCTGCAAGTCCAACCCTCCGTAAGAAGTCACTCACCACGAAAGATATCTTCAAGCTATATCCAAACGTCACGAAAAACACATAACTCAGCCTCCTCCCCCTTTTCCATACCATCTTTTCTCTCTTTCCCTATATTCTAGGTTGGCTTTCAAAATCGCAATTGCGCGCTCGATTTTAATTGCAACCGTGCGTCAACGGTATACGTATACCCTCCTCTCCGTAATACACCAACGAGCACAAAAAAGCTGTGTTCAGGTTTCTTTCCCTACACCCCCCCCCTCCCCCTCTACTTCAAGCTTTAGGCTACATAGTAGCTATACATAGAAGCGTCGCGCTGCTGCTTGCTGCTGTTTGACTTTCGAACACCCAGCTCACTCGTTCAAGAGACCACCCCCCTACCCCCTACCCCTCTTCTTCGTCTCATCTCAACCCCTCCTTCTACGCCTCAAGCGAGTAACTGCCTCGACGTGCCGGCCCTCATCCCTACAGCGAGAAGGCTTTTAGCGCCCCGTCGAATAATCGACGCTTTTTCTACCCTACGCGTCATATCACCCTGCCACCTACTCTCTCACTCACTCTCTTTCTCCTCTTTCAAACCCCCCGGACGCCGGCTCTCGTTAAGTCCCCTTTTGCCGTCGAGCCTCTGGCAATGACGGGAGGTGGGGGGTGGCTGACGCGAGGGACTAAGAGAGAAGAAGGAGGAGGGTATACAAGGGATAAAAGCTCGGCTGGCATTTCGCCTCGCGGCTGATCGTTAATTAGTGATTAAGGGACTACTGTCGCCAAACCCTACCACCCCCACCCCTCCCTTGAGGAGAACCTTTGAATTTTATTTCGATGCTTGATATGAACTGTTTTTTTCTTTATTTTTTTTTTTATAGTACTTGATAACGTTTAATATCGAGTTAATTTTTAACTTTGAAATTTATATCCGATTTGGAATATTTAATTACGTATTTGTAGTATAGTAGGCTGTATAGTAGATTGATGTAAAATAGGTGAAAATTCGTTTAATGAAGGAAAAAAAAATAGAGGTAAAGTGTGTAGTATGTGTGTATGTGTGTGGTGTAATAACGTATAATTACCGATGCTGGACACAGAGAAAAGATAATATCGAAAACGTGTGTATGAGGGGGGCGTTGGCACTTCATTATATGACTTTATCGTACTACTTTTTTTTTTATTTTTATTTTTATCGTCTGTCCTGAATATAAATTTTAAAGCGACATATGTATTATACGGATATTGATATGACTTTTTATCTTGAGAGGGGAATTTTTTTTTTTTTTATATAATGATATTTCCAATGACGCATCCTAATCCTATTATAAAAATGTCACATTATACGTACTTATAAAAAAGTTGCATCTCAATTATAATTTTCCACTTGTAATAAAGTAGATTGGTATGTAGGCTTATATTGGTTGTGGCGTTGATATTGGTTTAAGTGAATTACGTGATGTGTGTGGCTTGTTGTTATAGGGACACACGCGTGTCAAGAGAACAGTGCTAAGGCTTACCGTTGGATGTACATATATAAGGGTTGGGGTGTCGTCGACTGAGCTCAACGAGCTTCAGTTGAACAAAATTATTCGTTACACATCTCATGAATTTTATTTTATTTTTTATGGCTTCGGTATGTCTCATCATCGCGTATTATATATTATCATTGATTTCTGTGATTATTCACACATTTTAATTCTTTTTAATTTTCGTATTGTTGTGTGTTATTTTTCTCTTAATTTTCAGTTACTTAAATGAGATTAGTTGACAATTGTTTACGCGATTGTAAGAATTTACTCGTTTAACAAATTAAATTACTAATTATCTATGCGTCATTTCCCATTTTACTTAAAGCACTGCTACTTTTACACGGAATCTAAATTCCAACAAATAAAACAGAAAATGAAAAGTAGGAAAAAAGAAAGAGCAAAAGTGTCCTGCAATCCGATTGAAAATTCTTCAGAATCAGTTTAGTGCGTGACTCAATCCTTGCCGCGTTTAAAAGTAAAAAAAGAAGAAAAAGAAGAAGATAGTAGGGGCTTCGTAAATTCAACCTACCCTATAGTAGTCAAGAGGTATGTCGTAAAAAAAAAGAAAAAAAAAGAAAAGAGGCATAGGAAAAATCGAAATGTTAGTGAGAGCAAGAAAAGAGGAAGTAGATAGGTATAGAGTTTTGGGGGATGGAAAGGTGGGGGATAAAAAAAAAATCGTAAAGTTCCAAAGTCCTCGAAAATAGGTTTGACTCGAAATTACTCGTATTGTAGAAGGTGGAGAAGGGGGGAGATGAGATTCGTCGAGTTGTATTTATCTAATCTAATTTCACGCTAACGCTCGTGCGGCGAGACTATACTCTCACCCTCTAAATACTCGCCATATATAGTCTTGTCTCGCTCGACCGGGAGAAAGAACATTCTTTTAAGCTTTGCTTGCTGGACTTTCTCTCTCGCTTTCTCTTTTCAAGCTTGCACGAATTTACGCCTCTCACAGAGTTTTGTTACTGTTGAATACGGTTTGATGTATCGTTTGTTGATACTTTACTGGTATCATTTTATATACCGCGTATTACTCTTTCGATTCGGTTTTTTTTTTACTACCGTTACTGATTACTTTTTTTTCAGAGTTTTTATTGACGATATAATTGTGGTCGTAGATAATGTAATCTACTTTTTTTTCTCCTACTCAAAACTGTTTTGATAAATTAGAAAACGTTGTTCACGATTATCTGACTTGATTAAAACTTTGTGTTTTGATGGAATTTATAAATATAAATGCGATATAGGGATTTTGAGTTGTTTATTGTTCGTGATTTGACATTAAAAGTTGAAGTTGAACTTTGAAGGGAATGATAATAAAAGCAAATATATGTTTTGTGTGGATAAGCGACATATTTATTGCTTTACAGTAATTGTAATATGTAATTATATTATCTTTGTTCTAATTTAATTTGATTATTTTATTACAAAGAAAAATTAAGAAAATCATCAAAGTTACTTATTATGCAATAATGATTTATAAAATATTGATTAAATCTACAAGTCAATATTACAAATACCTTCATACTCCAAATAATTACTATTACAAAATACTAATACAACATAACGTATTTACAAATCAAACCTCTCAGACAAAACAAAATCTCGCATTTAATAACACACAATCACACCATAACATTACATATATATAGGTATATTTTGTATTTCTTAAATGACAGCTTTTAACCATAGACAGCTAAAAATATCTTCATTTCATCCATCCATCCATCCAACCATCCCCCTTATATTACACTATTCTCACTTTCGTCCACCCTATACTACACAATGTTAAACAAATCCTCCCCCTTATACAATACCATCAAGCAGTACTACTAACAATCCCAGCCTTAAATACATATCATACGTATACTTACATATATCCTTTTTTCGGAAAAACATTAAAAGCTATCGAGTCACCATAGCTTTTTTCTTCTCTCTCTTTACGTCCCCTCATCGCTACATAGTCGACCTCTGCACTTTCGTTGCCTCTCAAAAACGTCGGCAACTACCAAGCTTCTTCTTTCCCCTTCAGGCTAAGTCTCAGACATTGTGCACTTGGTGTGTGTCTGTGTGTGTACATGTCCTAGCGTCAACCTGGGAAAACGACTTAAGTGTGCAAGGAAATGGGGTGGATAGGGAAGGATATAGTGAGACTATCCTCTATCCTAGCCCATACACACACATACACACACCAATACTGTGTATGTCGTATCTTACAAAAAGGGAGGAGAAGAAGAAGAAGAAGAAGAAGGGTATACATATAGGTGCAACATGAAGAGAAGGGGGGTTCGTTGAACCTTTTCTTCGAGACACGCGTTCCATAAATACATCCCTTGAGAGATCGCGGAACGAGCCAAGGCTAGATGTACTCTCTTGTCTCTCTCTTTCTACCAGCAGGTTGTATGCACATATACATTGGAGACTTCATGCATACGCATATAAGCGTCGCCCAGTGAACACAGCAGCCGGCCGGGGACAAGTGGTAGTGGGAGGAGGAGGAGGAGATGAGTAGACGGGTGCTGGGTACATATATATAGCGAGGAGGCGCGAGAGCAGAGGACGAAATTGTCCCATTCAAAAGGGTAATAGCGCGGGGACGCCTCGTGTCTGTCGTTACTCTATGCGCGCGTGTGTGTGTGTGTACGTATACAGATACAAAGGTTGTATAGCTATATATAGCTTCTATCTAACTCTTCCTCTTCCCTCTCTTACTGATTGTTTCAGCGCGCTTTTTGCCTCGTCTCTCGAAAATTGGCATAGCGCCGGGTAAATTGGCTAAACGGACGACAACTCTGCTGTACATGCTGTTGCTGTTATTATGCGTTGAACAAGATTTTGTTAGAGACTTGAGGCTACCATATTCCTATAGCTAAATGGATGTATGTGTGTGTGTGTCTCTGTGTGTATCTGTGTGTTTAGAGATGGATTTTATCTGAAGGCTAGAGATTGGGTTATTGGTGTGTGAGATAAGCGCAAGGAATGTGATTTGCTACGTATATGTGTTTGGGCTAATATTTGGTCCTGAGTGATCGATATTTGGTCTTGTTGTTGTTGTTGTTTCTCTTACGTACAAGGATTATTGTTTGTGTGTATATATAGGTGTATAGATTGTATGCTGATGTTAATCACCTTGATTGTGTATTAATTTTGGATCTGAGATGATGGTTATCTGATACGTATAGAGGTATATTTCTATTGTTTGCTTGCAGATTGAAGATATAGTTTAGTTTCTTTTTTTGTGTGTAAGTTCTATCTTTGACTTATTTTTTTTTATAATGGTTATATTTTGACTTTTAAAAGTAATCAAGTATTTTTATCTGTACTAATAATAGTTACGTTATAAAAAGATTATTTGGGTAATTATTAAAAAATTCTATAATTAAAATTCTTAGTGACTTACTTAGCCTTATCAACTCAAATAATCAAATTCAAATATATCAAAAATATAAATAGAGCTAAAAAATACTTAATTACTATACAACGATATATAATTCTTAGTATGAATGCAGAGAAAAGCATATAGAGGGGAAACTCAAACGCGAAAACCACTCGCTTTCCTATCCAACAACGTCAGTCCGAGAACAAACCAGTCAAAGGAAAGAGAGAGAGAGAGAGAGGGGGGAGGGAAGAGAGTAAGCTAGCGTAGGAGTGCGGCATTTAGAGACAGCGTTCGTTTGGTGGTGCATGGGACAGCCAGTAGTCCGAGGACGGTCCAGACTGGGGGGATGATGAATAGCATGGCAAGCTTGGGATATGCTGCTATAGTATATAGAAGAGAAAGAGAGAGAGAGAGAGAGAGAGACATGCAAGCGCGCGTGTCCGAATGTCGCTCGTTCGTCGGCTATTCTTCCTTCACAATAGAGACATTGGCTGGTAGGTACGAGAGTGCCCTGCCTATAGATATATACACCTATACACCGTTGCCTCGCGATTTTGTCCCGTCCTTTGCTTTCTCTCTCTCTCTCTCTCTCTCTCTCTCTCTCACGGTTATAATGAAACGGCAAAGCTGAGAGAGTCTTGTTATATGTACCTATATCTGACTCTGCTATGTGGAATCTCGGCCATGCGTTTGTTTGCTTATATTTTTTCTTTTTTCTTTTTTTTTTGCTATGCCTTGCCAATAACTGTACGAGTATATGTACTAGTTATTGCGAATTGTTCTATTTTTTAACCTCAATTTTTTTGACATTTTTTTTTTCGAGGTATATATGTAAGTATTTGGTCCAATAAATAACATAGTCTAAAAATTTTCAGAAATCTTTTTCCTTTTATACATTTGTAAAAATAATTATTAAACCATCTAATCAATTCTTTACACGTAGTTCGATAAAAGTTAAGACAATCTTTGTGGACATCTTTTGTCCATGCGGAAGCAGTAAAGCAGAAGAAAGTTTGTCGTTCATTCTCAACGCATATAGCAGCACCTACCTATACCCTTCTTCGCACATGCCACCCCAGCTGTATAGAGAGAGAGAGAGAGAGAGAGAGAGAGAGAGAGAGAGAGAGAGAGAGAAAACCCTAACGCTTTCGCAAGTCCTTGCAAAATTAAAGCCGTCTGCGGTTGGTATATAGGTACTCTGGACGACATAGACGAAAGAGAAGTAGGTATATATATAGAGGAGATGAGGCTGCTGTGCACATACATAGGGTCAAGCGATCCGAGACTCCTACTACTACTACTACTACTACTACTACTACTACTACTGCTACCAGGACTATGGTTGCGCGAAGCGTCGACCAAGCGAAGATTCGTTTTTACGGGGCGTGGACACGCTTGGGGATCGCGTATATATACATATATACGTCGCGCAGACTGGACAGAGAGTTTGCTCTTGCGGCTCTTTTCCCTCTCCTGTACATACATCCCACACTTGGTGGATCGATACTTTCTCTCTCTCTCTCTCATTTCATGCTGCTCAATATTCTAGTGTCGAATTTCCGGAGCGGTTAATTTTTTAAACGCGCTCGGCCACGCTTGACTTCCGAGTTTAATGAACAAGTTGACGGCTTGACTCTTGATCTCTCTCTTTCTCTCTCTCTCTCTCTCTCTCTCTCTCTCTCTCTCTCTCTATTTCGCTTGTCCATGGCTTTATGTTATGCGGGTTAATTTATCGAAGCCCCAGGCAACGATCGTTCTATATCTATATAACGGACTATACAAAATCGTTTTGTGATTACTATATGATTTTGGATAGATAATATAATGCGAGAGATGTTGTGTTTGAGGTTTATTAAAAGGACTTTTGATGTGGTTAGTATGGGAAAATGAGGGAATGGATATTTTTTATAAAATTTTTTTATTAAGGTTATTAGTAATGACAATTTCAGATTTCAATTTTGTAGGATGTATAGATTGTTGAAGTGCATGAATAAGGTAATTCAATTGATTAAATTTAACTTGTAACTTTAGCTTTCATTAAATTGTAACAAATTACATCTTGAAGTATTGAAGCGGAAATGTGTTCGAATTTAGATCGCTCGAAGTAGAATCTTTTGCAAATACAATGATTTGATGATTTTAGAATCGTGCTATAGTTATAGCATTAAATCAATTACAAGTATATTAGACAATCCTTCATTCTCAAGGTACAAATTTGCTTGTACGAAGTATTTAAAGATTAATATAAACTTTTATTAAATTTTGTAAAGATAAATCAACGTTTTATCACATTTTTAAAAGCATAAATTTAGAAGAAACATAATATATAGATTTAATTCATGCTATTAAAAATAAGATAATTATCAAATTAATATAAAAATATCAAATATCTCAATTTAAAAACAAAAAAGCAAAATCAACAAAATTAGTAAAAACAAAAAAAAAACAGAAAACAGCAGATTACCTAAAGCTACACAAAAATCGAAAATCCCATTGAAGCTTCTTACAAACGCATAATCAATTGTCTCTTATCCAGACTCTCTCAATAGTTTAAAAAAGAACTCGCTTGGTTAAGCGGATAACATACGACACTACCCTTCGTAGCGAGCAAGGTGTTAAGTCTTACCATGCAAGTTCTTTCTCTCTCTCTCTCTCTCTCTCTCTTTCTCTTTCTGTATACAAATGTATTCGCCATTATTTTAACACTGCGGTACCAGGAGTAAAAAAAAAATAAAGCTCAGAGAAGAATCGAGCGGATGGAGTAAAAGAGAGAGAAAAAGAGATATATTTATACACGGGTAAGCAAAAGTATAGTAAGGGAAAAAGGAAAAGCTATAGAAGTTTGCCACAGTAGCCTCGAAGTCTCTCTTTCTCTCTCTCTCTTGTCCCCTTCATCCTTCTCCTCCTCGCAGGAAATTAGATAGTCGGCTATAAATTCAGCGGCAAAGTTCTTAGTGGCTAGGGTTCTACTATCACTGTCTCTCTCTCTCTCTCTTTCTCTCCCTTACTTTAGCAAACCCTTTAGCGACCCAATAAGCAACGATAAAATAATTAGCTTGAATATTCGTCTAGACCAGTGTTATCCTTACCTATATATACCTATACTCTAAGAATCTACAAGTCGTGAGAGAGAGAGAGAGAGAGAGAGAGAGAGAGAGAGAGAGAGTACATTAATGAATTTTAAACGAAATGATGATATAAAACCCGCGTGTGGACATTTGTCTTGCAAATTTCATTGAATCTATATTTGAACATGAACACACTTATCGATCGTTTCAAATTATACCTTGATTTTTCATTTGTTTTTCCAATATCGACTCTATCAATATTAACTATTAGCTTTGTTTTATTTTTTTTTCTCTCTCTCTCCTTTTATTTTTTTTCGTCGATAATTGGGTTTCCCGCTACTGACCTGTTTAAAGCTTCGACCTCTCTCGTGGGCATTAGTACATATACTCGTATATATATGTACATATACGTATGGTAAAAGAGAGAGAGAGAGAAAGCTGTTCACATAGTCAAGCTAATTGTTAACCGCGTCAAAGGCTGGTGCAACGCTGCCCTCACACTCGAAATTTGATCATGCGTACTGATAGTTTTTCATCTGACGAATATTGCCGAAACACACACACACACACACACACACACACACACACACACACACACACATTTACACACGCATATATGTCATAAATTTAGTAATGTACGTATGTATGTGTGTATAAGCGTTGGTGCAAATGAAAACTAATTAACCGCGATGTAGGTATATATATGTATACGTAGATCGGAGCGACCTTTTTCACGATATACACACACACACGCGCGAGTGCCCTCATGTTAATTCAAACAAAGTTTGTAACAAACTCGAAAGTGCTTCGTGTATATTTATAGAAGAGAAGTTTGATAATTTCTATGATATATATACATGTACGTTTTAATAACTCGTAATGAGAGACATCATCAGGTCACGTAAAAGTGGAATGAGATAGTAGACATAAAAAAAAAAATAAAAATAAAAAAACAAGTAGTAGTAGCAGCAATAATAAATGCTGGAAAGTCGTTAAGTTACCGTATAAAGTGAGGCGTTTCAGAAAAGCATCGGCGCGCAAAACTTCGCCGTTTTCCTAGCTATAGCGTCCGCTGGTGGTAGGGGTGGTGGTGTTGGTGGGACTACTTGTTTCGCGAAAATACTTTGTAACGATTCCAAGTACTCCGGATGCGCACGACGCGCACAGCTGCGGGCTTGATAAAATTTAAAACCATAAGAGCTGCAAACGTTGCTAAGGAGTAGGAGATGGAGGAGGGATGAGAAAGAGGAAGAAGAAGAAGAGGGTAGGGTTTTGGGTAGGAGAGAAGCGCCTGGAGAATAATGCGATGGCCAAGCAGTGCCGGGGTAGGTTGCTTGGTTGGCCAAAAGAGAAAGAGGAGGAGGAGGATGGGAAAGGAAGACGAACAGCTTCTTGTTTTATCCGAAACTTCTGCGATGTTTTTTGGCGCGGTGGCGGGCTCCCTCCCCCCCCCCTCTTTACCCCTCACCCTACCCCAAAAGAAACATTCGCCAAGTTTCCGCGCACGTGTGGCCGGGGCGTTTACCCGTGATAAGCGAGCCTTCCTCCCCCACCCCCCTCAATTCCCCATACCCCAACCCCCACTACTGCCACCGCTTGCTTGCGCGCCTTTACGACTAAAATTGATATATCGGCCTTTCTCTCTGTTTTCTGTATGTATATGTAATGAATATCGGAGGGGCGACTGGGTTTTCTCTCTCTCTCTCTCTCTCCCCGATTTATTCTCTTTATCTCTGCTATATGTATGCTACACTCGATCTATTTTGTACCTATATCGTGGATGTATATACCTACTTTTTAGGGTTTGACCTGCAAAAGAGAATAACGCGACTCTCGATCTATACTGTTATTTATCATAGATTGAAGAAGCGAGCATTAATTTGTCGTTTTGTTATTTACGAATATATGTACCTATATATGTCGATATATATATACAAGAGAGAGTATGTGAATCCGAGAGCTGTTTTGTAAATTAATTACTTTCATGAAAATTATGACTGACAATTGAAAAATTAAAAAAGGTAACAAACAAACAAACAATTTATATGGATATACATATATATCGTATATGTATAGGTGGTAAAATCATTTCATTTGATTTGTGTATGTGTGTATATATGTTTTCCAGTATGTATCTCTATCCTCTCTTGGTTTTAGAAATTTGATATGCAGATCTCGATGTTAATTCAAACGTCGACGCTTTACCCAACGAGAATATATATACTATATACTGACGGCGTTTAATGAAGCGATGCAATTTGTATATATATCTCTTCTCTCTCTCTCTCTCTCTCTCTCTCTCTCACTTTCATATTTGCATATGATTGTAGTTCATCTACGCGGCTGAAATATTATATACTTCATTTCTCTGCATTCACTGCTTTCTCTCTCTCTCTCTCTCTCTTTTCAAAATTAAAGGATTAATTAACAAGCTTAAAAGTCTTATTATTACACAATACTCAACTAGTTAATTAGATATTTTGTAAACAACAATACAATTCTCATTGTTTCTTCATTGTATACATACACAGAAAATTAAGATTTTTTTTTCAACATAACACATTACCAT
This sequence comes from Leptomastidea abnormis, assembly GCA_030522805.1. Taxonomy (NCBI): domain Eukaryota; kingdom Metazoa; phylum Arthropoda; class Insecta; order Hymenoptera; family Encyrtidae; genus Leptomastidea; species Leptomastidea abnormis. The sequence goes on from JAPYZE010002522.1 coordinate 14,355, forward strand.
ATGAATCTTTAACAAATTTACAAGAGTTATTTTACAATAATTTACTAAATTTCAATTTAAGTAAATCGACTCACTTCGTTGATTTTTTTTTCTTTTTTCCATGCACTGATCGCTTGAAAGCGTTGTATAATACACACTGGGACTGTATGGAAAAGAGAAGCGCGAGAATCAAAGGGAGATAGAAAAAAAAGAAAGAAAGAAAAAAAAGTGGTGGGTGGTGGTGGTACGAGGTTTGGCATGTCGAATCTCTTCAACGTGTGGTTCTCTCTCTCTCTCTCTCTCTCTCTCTCTCTCTCTCTCTCTCTCTCTCTTGGTATAAAACTGACCACACACACACACACACACACACACACACACACACACACACACACACACACACAGTGGAATAAAGCATGTGTATATGTATATAGATGATGCAAGAGAGAAGAGAAGTGTGCATTTCGATGGGCGTATACAGCTATCCGTATGGAGTATTCGAGAAGCCGCTGGGCTCTATAGCTGCTACTGCTGCTGTTGGGGATATATAACGCAAGTATGCGTGTGTGTAAGTGTATGAACGTGTGTGTGGCGCTTCCAACTGTCCGACGAGTAGAGAGCGATCGCCGCCTCCTCGATGTCTCACTTTTGCCCTGCATGCCAATCCTCTCCTCCTCCTCCTCCTACACCCACTTTTTTTTTTTTTTTTTTCTTTCAACTCTACTGCTGTTCTGGTTTGGATTTTGGCTTTGTTCGTTTGGAAAAAAAAAGAATCTTTTTTTTTACTCTCTTTTTTTTTATCTCTGTCCACCACTTACTCTCTTGTCTTTTCAAGAAGAGGGAAAGAGAGAAAAGTTTGCGTCGCTTCAGGCCAAACGCATATCCGTCCGAGTGTGTCATTCGGAAAATTGCACTGCTTGAAGTAAAGGGAATACGCATTTTTACTAGTAGGTATAGTAGCTGTGTATCGATAAGCTTCTTCTTTTTTTTTTTTTTAGGTTAATGATGGTCATTCAGAGGACAGTTTCTCGGCAATTATCCTGATTGGTATAGTTTGCGGAAGCTAAGCTTTCTTTCTTTCTTTCATTTTTTTTTTGTCCCATATCCCTCTTTCAGAACAATAACCTAATGTGTCTCTCTTTTATTTCGTATATACGTATTATGACTAATTACTCTTTTCTACGAAAATCACAATTGATAAAACAAAAAAGACAAGATTTTTATCATGTATTAAGAACAATAAATGAAATCATCAACAGAAATATTTTGCTTGGTTAAAATCATACATATATACTGTGTGCTGCAGTTCATTTTTTTTTTCTGGCAGTCAATTAAAATCAATCAGTCGACAGTGCAATTAACGCCTTCTATACATGTAACTCCCGCTGAGTTTCATTTCCATGAGAATATCGTCGTACGTTATATATAACGAAATAAAAAACCGGAAGACATCCGGAACGTAAGTAACAAAAAATGAAAAAAAAAAAAAAAGAAGAACAGCAAGAGGGGAGGGAAAAAGAAGGGACAAAAACGGGGGAACGAGCACGAACGCGCGCTCGTGAGAGGAAAAAAATGCGACACAACTGGCAAAGCTTGCACGCACGTGCTTTCTCTCTCGCGAAATTTCGGCAGATACACATAGTTCGCAAGCGTCTGGAACACAGACCGCGTACGAGAAGCTCGACGAATTCGAGGTCCCTTTTCTCTTTCAGTCGGAGGCGTGTGTATTTTTGGCTCTCCCCAGTATATAGCGACGACGTCACCCGGCAATTGTACGACGACGACGACTCTCTCTCGGTCCATTTGCAGAGAGACGGGAGCTTGAGATAAGACGTTAGCGCGCGCGCTCGTGAGCGTACGCCTTGAGAGAAACTTACTGGCCGAGATCAGCAACTCTACCATCGCCGCTCTCATCTCCCCCTTTTGTGTTTGCTTCTCTCTTTCTATACTATATACCATTGCCTTATAAGAGTCGTCGTTTCTCTGCTGCTGCTGCTCACTTTTTCTCGGCCTTTTTTTTTCTTTTTCGCCTCCTGCTGCTGCCTTTTCAATTCGCGTCTCTCCACGCCTTGCTCTTTAAGCTAAAGATTCGTTCGTATATGGATGCGTAGATACGATAATATGATAGGGCGAATTGTTAGTTGGTAAAAGAAATTGGATTTGATTTGAAGATTAGGGTAGTAAATTGAAAAATAAATATTTTCTTTTTTTTTTTTTTTTGAGGAGAAGTAGAAAATTTTTAAAATAATTTTATTGACTGTGTTTGTTTCACAATTATGTTCAAAGAATGATGTTATTAAAAAATTTTTATTGCTGGAAATTTCTAAGAAATTTATTATTAATGTAAATATATAGATAATTAATTTTTTCATAGAAATAAATTTAATTAAATTATTCTTACAGACATAAAAAATTAAAAATTACGTTTATTAAAATTAATATCAATAGAACCTACAGCTTCTTATTCTTTCTAGCTATATTTTTTAATAAAAAATTTGTTCAATACAGCAATAATAATTGTTTCGTAATTGATTATTTCTGAAAATTAATAACACAGCTTGAAGTTAAATCATCTGTGTAATATTCTTCATTTTTTTGTATCAACTTCATGATGTGAATTCAAAAGCCAAGATGCAAAATTCAAGATACATACATAGATATCTACACAAAAATCTCTCACACATCTTTTAGTGTCTCTTTTCAATCTTTACTATATACCAATGTACATTCATTCACAATTTCAATCCTTATCGACTTTTCCATACAAGACATCGCGATTGGTTTCGGAACTCAAAACTTTCTGGTCGTTCAGTTTCCACGCTTCTCAATTCTCTTTCCTCTTTCTCTCTCTCTCTCTATTCCATATCATCTCACTAGTCAAAATCAGCTACCACAATTTCCTTCCCCCCTTTACGCGGTTATCGTGGCTAGTGCTGCTGCTGCTGCAACGGACAGCACACATACAGTGTCTCTTCTTCCCTTTCCCATCTAGAATATCGTATAGGAGACTTTCGTAGTTCAAATGGTCGTGACGGTCAAGCTCCCCCACAAGTGACCACCACCCCAAGACCATCCGGTGTGTCTACCCTTATATGAAACCAGATTGAAGTAAGAGAGAAAGTACGATGGAGGTCACATAGAAGACAGAAGAGAATGGTGTATGTGCGGCTTGGTTTGGGTAGCCCATGTGGAAACGTGCGCGTTCGCGCTCGAGTGAGAGAGAGAGAAAGAGATTCTTATCGCGCCCGCAAGCTATGGGATCCCGCAAAGTCCATTGAGTTTGGCTTTTCCGAGAGGTGGGTATTGCGCGAACGGAATTCCGAGCTTGCGTCGATAAGAGCTTGCATCCTTCCCTCCACATAACGGTAACGAAAGTTACTTGAATAATTGAGCTTGCGCACTAGAGTGGGAGAGAGAGAAAATCGGAATATATAGGTTTGAGATTTAATGGAGAGGTCGAGAGTTGCGTATTGAGCTTTCGACAACAGCTTTCGTTTTGTGAACAAGAGCGAGCTTTTTCTTTGTATGTTTATATTATTCTCGTGAGAGCTTTTATTAATATTCGAGATTATTAAAATACAGTTAGAATTCGTTTAAAATATACATCAAGCCTTGCATCAAGCAGTGTGATTTATTCAAAAGTAATAATCATATCTTGTTATTATGAAAGTGTCAGCTAGTTATCAAGAGATTACTGTACTTACATATAAAATTGACTTTCTACGAATTACATTTCAGTATAAAATCTCAAAAAATCTCAACCTCATTCTATCACACACTTGCATGATATTTCGGAAAACGATCATCAGAGTTTGCATATAACTATCCAACATATATACACATACACACAAGCACAGCAATGTATATACTTGTTTATTTGAAATGCCGGTAAAACGGTGAAGTTCTGCATAGATAGATAGATAGATATATACGTTATATATATAGTCAAGTCTGCATCTGCTGCCTCTCTTTCTCTCCATACGATCACGAAAGCGTAGAATTAGAGCGCGCAAGCCTATACCTATACACAACGCCAGAGGCTTTTCCGCAATAATCGAGCGGTTCGCAAAGAGCTAGCAGCATCACCATCATCATCATCATCATCATCCTCATCAGGAGTATAGAGAGGCCTGTGATTTTAGTGTAAAGTGCACCAGAGATGCTGCGGTGCATAAGAGAGAGAGAGAAAGAGTATATAATATATGCGAGATATAGAGAAAGAGAGAGAAAGAAAGAGAGCAAGTTTATATAGGGGTGCGGCCGGAATCGTCGCGGCGCCCGCGGGAAATAGCGCAACCGATTGCGCGCTAACGCGCTCACCGGTCTCTCTAGCATGTATGTATGTCTATATGTGTAGGCTTCTGCATCTCTATATATATCGCTGGATATATGTACCGTTGTATGAGCCACGACGAGAGAGAGAGAGAGAGAGAGAGAGAGAGCTGGCGCTCCTTCCGCTTATACGAGCTGCCGACGCGACGGCCACCGCTTGGCTTTTGATTTATTCGCATAGGGAGACTAATACCGTTAGTCGAGAAATCGCTGGTTTATATTGGATCAGGGGGGGAAGGATTGGAGGAGGAAGTGTATGTATGTATGCAGGGAGAAAGAGCAGCAGCAGCAAGCGGTGGCTATTTCGCGGCTATGGCTAATTATAGAGTTGTATGAAAAAGAGAGAGAGAGAGAGAAAGAAGGAGCTTGAGGACTCGCGAAATGCCAGCTGATAGTATACGGGTGATTGATTTGGGATGCAGTATATAAAGTATTATATAGGGAGATAAAGAGAGAGGCGACGCCTTCATAGATATTTAAAAGATGTATGGAAATGAGCTTGCAGACTTATATAATATACAGTTAGAGTCTTTTCAAGTTACTTATAATGAATTATTAGTTTCGATTTTCTCTAATATTATAGTTACTTTATCTTTTGTTTTTGATTTTACAAAATCAAAGTTTTTTGTAGTACGATCTATTTTTTTTTGTTTGTTTGTACGTTTGTTAGTTTTTTTTTTTTTGAACATGTTTCTCTGTGAATAGACGCAGCTTTTTTGTGTGTACTATATTGGAATACATACGAAAAAAATCGTACAAAAAAAAAAAAAAAATCGACCAGAACAAACTTTTGAAAAAAAAAAAAAAAAAAAAAAAGTATACGATGCAATCGTGCGCAACCAGAGCAATTTCCTGAAAAGCCTTCGGCAAATCAACGCCTCTCGTAGTTTCGGGCTTGCAAAATCAGAGTATGTATGTATGTGTGTATGTATACTAGTATATCGTTTCGCATCCGTCTATATAGTATACAGCCCATCTAAAACGGTAAACTAGCCTGAAGCTGCTGGTTCTTTCTTTTTCTCTCTTTATAATACGTACCAGCATCTCTTCTATACTCACTGGCTCTATTTAAGTCGAGTCGCGTCTTTCTTGCCCGTCGATCCCGACCGATCATCGAGAAAAAGAAGAGGGGCCACCAACTCGATCCAGTGCACGCGCAGGCTCGTTATCGCATTACGGGACGCGGACGGCTCATCTCTCTTATATGCCGCTCCCCAGCTCTCTTTTTCACGAGGCGCGAGTATAGTATAAGATTCATACGTCGGAAAATCCAGCTCCTCTCTTTCTTACACATTGGTATAGTGTGTGCTGGGACTACTCCAGGGGCTGCTGCTGCTGCTACGATGCGTCAGAGCCATAAATAACGGTCTTACGAGTGGGTATACGGTGATAGGGGCAAGTGAGTGTAGAGAAGGAGAGAAGGGGGAAAAAGACTCCGCAGCCACGAGCGTGAGCTGCATAATGGACCGATTACCAGAGACCAAGGCAGCAGCAGCAGCTAGAGCGATTTTCCGCGATCGCGTAACGGGGCTCCCACGCGTGTGTATGTATGTATGTGCGCGTGCCTCAAGTTGCGCTTGATCTTATCGGACCATAACTGCTGCTGCTGCCTGCTACTGCTGCCTCCGGCACCCACGACTGCTGTACGTATAGTCCGAGCCTCGCCCTTCTCTCTTCCTTTCCCTCGTTTTGAATTCAAATTCTCTCCCTTCGGTCCTTATCGTATACGAACGAACGAACGAACCCACACTCAAACCGGATGCAAATTGACCGACGATGAGCAACTCGTTGACTATACGGCCAATAACACACTCCTTTTTACGTATACCCGCTGTTCAAGATCTATATATATATATACCTATATCTAAGGGGACACGCGATGGTATTATTATCGGTATGCAAATGTAATGGGACTAGAATGTGCATACGAGCAGCAGAGATCTCTCCCCCCCCCCCTTATGTCCTTCCTCGTGACTGCCCTTTCACTCAACGCGCACGCCCTTTTTGGTTGATTCTCGTATATTTGTCATGCGCCACTTCTCATTCTTGAGTGTCATGTTGATATGCTACTTCAACTTTGTCTGCGAAGCTTTTATACTAATTAGAGGTTTTTTTATTAGTGAATTACAAAGACATTTAACATAAGTGAGGAGGCGAAGCTCCCCCTCACCCTTCACCGTAGGGATTCCCTTTGCCTTATGGCAGGGGCTTCGCCCCCTTGCATTCTTAGAATTCCGTTATGACTGTTTTCCGCATAATTTTTTTTTTCTTTCTTAGATTATGAATGTGTTTTATGCATCCGTTGTAATATATTCTATTAATTATCAAGTACGAGTATGCATATTAAATTGTCGATGAGGTAATAAATTTATGTATAGCTGAAATCTTAAGATTTTACATCATTTAATTCGTTCATTAATCAATCGAGTATAACGTAAACAAAGTCATAAATGAATTATTAATATCGCATATTTTTATCTATTAATCCGTAGAGCTAAGAAAAACAATATCTTTCTAGCAATAATAAAACATGGGAGGTACAAAAAAAAAGAAGAAAAAATATACACGAAGTATAAGAGCTTGAATTTGAGCAAAGTCCGAAAATATTCAGCGGGAGTGGCGACACATAAAAATTTAACGAGTGACTCGCAGAGCACCGAGACGTTGTCACTCTTTTATCCTTATTTATCCATTGAAAAAGAAAGAAAGAGAAGCTATATAGCATAAGGTTTTGCAACATCTGCTGTGTGGATGAGACACGCCAACTGAAATTTATGCCCCTCCAGTTTGGGGCCAAGGGAGTATGCTTGCTTGCTTGCTTGCACTATATATACTCTCGGCTCAGAGGCGCGATAAAAAATTTCCAGACCCGTGCGTCGCATGCAGATCCGCGGAAATTACGGCTTTCTAACATCGATTTTTGATGCCCCCCCCCCCTAGCCTTGCACGACTTGCATTTTCTAACAGATATTTCCTTCTTCCTTTTTATTTTTAAAAAAATAAATGAGAATCTCGTGAAAAAAAAAAATACGATTACTCGGCGAAAAAGATCATTCAACTATTACATACAATTGTCAATTGCTCTTCTTGCTATCTTGTATCAGACTACTCTCTTGTCCACTACTTTCATATAAACTTGACTCTTCGGCTTTCTATTCATCTATTTGCCCCTTGCAAGTCCGATATGCGATAAGACTTTATAAAACAAAAGAGAGCTCTTCTGAGCGTTTTCCAATTTTTGTTTATCTACCGTCCAGAAACGCGAACAACGTTGGGTGAAGAGAGAAAAAAAAGAAGAAATTGGAGAAAAGTCGTTTGGGGTATATAGCGAGTGAGAGAAAGAGTGAGAGAGAGAACAGAGTTGAAGTATATAAGGGGAAAAAAAGTGTATCAGGAGGGGCGCATGGAAGTCTCTCGCGAGTTTGCAAGGATGAAATCTGCTGACGCAAGGAGAGGAAGAAGATAGAGATATGGTGAGAGTCTGGAGAGATTCGTGCGAGAAGCAGACGAAAGAGAGAGAAAGAGAGAGAGAGAGTTTATCGCGAAAGACGGGCGATCGGTCGGCCTTGCTGGTCTTTTAGTTGTCAAAGATATATTCCGAAGATTCGAGAATCACCTCTCTTTCTCTTCTACATTTCAAACTCTACTATACTGCGTCATCTCGTCTCTATAATACTCTGTCATTCGATAAGTGTCACTCTCTTTTTCTCATTCTATATAGCTTTTTCGTAATTCAGCTCGTTTACTTTTTTTTTTACCCCTCTTTCTTGACTGCTATATCTTCACTCATCTGTCTTTAAACTTTTTTCCTTGTTTTTTTTTCTTTTTTCAAAATCCTTGGATTTTTTCAACTGAATTTTGAAATTGGAACTACTACCGACATATACAGGAAAGAAATGATTTTTTTTTTTTATCAATTTCTTATCGAGAAAGAAAATGAAACTCGGGTTACAAGAGAAAATTGTATTTTTCTTCTTCTTCTTCGAGATTTTCTCGCGACAATACCAAGTTTGGTAATGCATAGATAAAAATCGAAATTCACACAATTCACACACTACATGCACTACATACATGTATATAAAAATAGCATACATATATATTCAGTTGATCGTCAATGCATCTCAACACCAACAGTATACATATATATACAAAGAAAAGCCCAATAGCCATAAATAATAATTAACGAAATCGTAGACCGATTTTCTTTAGGTATAGATATATACATATACACCTTCCGACAAAGTCAGATCTGTCTGAAACAGAAATGAAAGGCCTCCTTAATAGACGAGATTACGGCTGTCCAGGTCTATATAGCCAACAGAGTCTGTATATACATATATACATATACAGACTCTCGGGAAAGCGTTTTTACGCGTCGGCTAAGTAATTTACGGCCGTTTGCTCGCGCTCGCCCCGAGCGTTCAGACGCGCATCATCACCGTTGCTGCTGCTGCTATACACCGCCGACATGTAGGACCGTTGCCGCCACCACTACCACTGCCGCCGCCGGACGATCTCAACCCTGCAATTTTCTCGGCCGACACACACATACACGGGCGGCCGATGAATTTTTTTTTTCTTTCTTTCTTTTTATTTTCTTCCCGCGGTGGGTGCCTCTGTCTATACCAATGTAGATATATACCCTTCTTCTCTTCTTCATCACAACCTTTCTTTCTCTTTCTTTCTTTTTTTCTTTTTCTTTTCTGTGTTGGCGTACCACACACGCGAGCTTCCGGGCGTCTACTTTAGTCTTAGTTTCTTTTTTTTTTTTTTTTTTTTTTTTTTTTTTTTTTTTTTTTTTTTTCTTTTTTTTTGCAAGCTCAGTTGATTGTTGTGAATTTGTGTGTATTAAAAGAGGAATGTTATGGTTGTTGTTGTTGTTTGTGTTATTTTTGTGGTTAATTAGTTTATGATTGATGCACATGGATTTTATTTTTTTAGTTTTAAGTGATTTGTAGGAAGCAGTAATGATACTGTATTGGATGAGTTTTAGTTTGTAATTTTACTGATTTGTTTTTTTAAGATTGGCATTTATTAAAGCAAAATAAAAATAAACGCTGACAACGTATTTGAGAGATAGCCTCCTTCAATAAAATTTTAACAAATATTATTAAAATTTTTTTTGTTTTTGCATAATTTGCAAAGTTTACTCTACGAAGAAGTAATTATATTGTGAGTTGTTGTTGAAAGAAATGGTGATTATTATTTTCATCAATTTAAATGGCTAGTCGTTTGTCACGTACTACTACTCACGTATTCGCAATCACCCCTTGGTTCGCAATCGACCAAAGGGTGAGTCATGCTACGTCATGATTTTGCAGTCGATTTTGCTTGGTAACCATATCAGCTTTTATTCTATATAATTTTATTGAAATTGAAATATTTACGATTTTATGAATAATTTATGTAATAAATTAATTTTTTTTATTCATAATAGATTATTTATTTATTACTATCCTTTATCTCTTATTTCAAAATATTATTTTAATAATTACTATTACAATAAAATTTTAGGATAACTAGTATTTAAAATTTCACTAATGTTAAATCATTACATCAAAAGAAATTTTATTCATAATATATTTTTAATATCTCCAGTGAAAATTATTGTATTTTTAATAGCTTTTAAGAAATTCTTTTTATTTATATTATATTTCATAATACAATGCACTTATACATTATTCTTTTATCTCGTTTTTCAATTTTAAATATCAAATTAAATGACTAACATATTTTTAATTCCTGTATAAAAACCAATGTAAAATAATACCATTTTTCAATAATTTTTCATTTTGATAAAATTTCTAACATAAATTTTTCAGCAAAAAAAAAAAAATTTAACGAATTTTTTCAACTATATATCATCAAAATTACGTCAGTATTATGTCAAGATCATTTAACTTTTAGCTCATTTATCTCTTTTCACAAAATTTTCGTAATAACTCAATAGCGTCAGTTAATATAACATTATATAAACTCAAGCATTCAGCAGATAATTAGCCGGTATGGCATGTATAGCCCCCCATAGTTGCAAGCCGGAAATGAAGTTGCAATTGAATTTTCGTGAGACCCGCAGCGTAGAACTACAGCGCTTGTATATACTATATATACATTTTCCTTCTTCTCTTCGTCGCTTTTCTATATCGCGCAAATTTTCCAGCTCGCGCTCCTCACAACCCTGTAGAAAACAGAAGAAAGAGAGTTAGCTTCCCAACACTTGCCAAGAGAGATGCAGACAAAACGCTTTCTTCAAGCTGCAGTGTGTCTCGCGCGCTTTATTCCTGCCGGGTATAGCAGCTAATTTTAACCCCGGCCCGCGAGGACAGACGAGCGCAGAGAGAGAGAGAGAGAGAGAGCTATACGCTTGGAGGAAGAACCCAAAATACGAATATTCACCCCTTTCCTTTCACGTTTCTCACTTGCGTGCTCCTCTCCTGGCATCCGGCTGCTGCTGTTGCTGCTTTTGCTGCTGCAGTCTGTCTTGAAACTCTTTCGGCCCGCACAAGCATTCCCCTATATAGCATATTATATACTGTAATAGCAACATCAGTATAACATAGAAGCTCTCGTATACTCGTGTATGTATATAAACATGTGTATACTTGCTATATGTATACCAAGGAGCTTACATTGCCATTGGCTCGGCTCGGTGCTTTTTGACTTTTTACACACGTCGGCTGCCTGCCTGCCGCTGCGTGCTCCGACGTCGCCAGCAAAAGAGAGAGAGAGAGAGATAGAGATAGAAAGAGCGTGTGGTACACACTCTATTTTCAGACTAGTAAGCGTGAAATCGCGTGCGGATGCGCAAGAGGGAGTCTTATGGAGGCTTATAGCTTGGTGGATGGACTTGCTCATGGGATTACCCATATATGCTGTTCTTTCTCTCTCTTTCTCTCTCTCTCTCTCTCTCTCTTCTATGGATATTTCTAAATGAGGAGGTATATATAAGGGACGACTGGCTAAACGTGTGCTCTAGGAAGACATATTCCACATATGTACCACTTTGTGAGTTTGTAAGAGAGGAGACTGGTCAGAAGAATTTCTACTGCTGTAATTATTGAAAGTTACATATAGACTATACTACTTACATGATTACAGCTCTTTTTCACATTTATTATCCTGTCTGCAGATGTGTGAGATGTTGTATAAGAAAACAAAAAATAAAAAAAAAATTATAGTGAAAGAATAAATATTGCTTTGACTGGTATACCTATATATAACTTAAATATAATCAAAGGTACCATATATATCGGGGGGTTTTGTTGACTAATAAAGACGTATGGTGTCTCTAAAGTTGGCTGTCGTCACATACAGACAAAGCGCAGTAGCTAGCTTTGGTCTCTAATTTACTCAGCACCGCTGTGAGATTTAATTGTACCGGATCAGTCGCGTGCCGAGCATTGTAGATATATATATATATTCTCTCTCTATATCTCAGCTCTCTAACCTACCCCCCTCCTTTCTCATCCCACTTTAGTTTCATTGATTAAATTACTTGAATTATAAGCAGCAAATCCGTCGTGATAAGATATACTATACACAAGTGTGCGATGAAACAAAACAGCGATATATAACTATTTCAACATTTTGATCATGTAATTACCAAGTAAAAACACCTTGCGTGTCTTGCTGTTTGTATGTGTAAAGTTTATTATATGATCCACTTACTCATTAGACGTTTTGGATTATTTTATCCGGTACAACAGCATTATATATTCCGTTACACTGGTAACGTACGTAACAGATCCAAGAAAATATCATCGTTACAAAGTAATATTATATTATGGTCTTCTTCGTGTATTAAAGATGTAAAAATGATGTAAAAGTGCTACCTGATATTTAATCCTTGTTATTTCTTGCTTGGTGGGCGAGTTGAGTAAAGGTTTGGTTTTTTTTTTTTGTGTTTCAGATGATCAACTGTACATTGAAAAGTGGACATTTTCATTGATACTTGGCTGTTCTAACACGTGTTAGTGAAAAAGAAAGATGTAAGTAACGGTTTATATATCCTTGTATCTAATAATTATTCTATCTAATAATTAAACTATACATATAAAGTACATGACTTTAAAGATTAAACAGTCACAATCTGGATCTGTTAAAACCAATAATTACATTAAAAATAAGAGACTTCCCTTTTAAATCTATTATTTGTACAATAACAAGATAATGGATATAATGAATTGTCAAGCATGATGCCAATTTAAAAATCTTTTACATTTTTGTAAGAAAAATGCAATTTTAAGGAATCTTTAGTGTCAGGGGGCTGCCCCCCCCCCCCTTTTGTCAAGAGAGGGGATTCGCCCCCTTATTACCTTGGGGTAACCCCTCCTCCTTACCCAAAAATACCTGTTCACAGAAATATTATGTTTTTATTAAATTTATTTAAAACATATTATTTATTTTTCTTATAGAATAATTATTTAAAAATCACAAATAGGTAAACAAGAAAAGATAAAAAAAGCTCTCAATATTCGAAAATCGTAAACAATTGCTCTTAAAACAGTTCAATCAACGAGTTCACACTCTGCCAGCAGCAGCGACCCTGACCTTTTTACTTCTCAACATCCAATAAACGGGTAAATTTTCATTGCCACTTTAATAAATATAACCTCGAGAGAGAAATGTGCTTGATGGAAAAAAGAAAAATAAACTTGGCGCGAGACGAAAGTTGAGCCGACTTGGACACAAGTATCGTTACTACTACTACCACAACTACTACTCGTATAGTAGTCGTCATCGTTGTCGACGCAGTCGGGTGGAAAGGGGTATAATATGTGCGTGCGCGCGTAACGAGACAAGAAAACCAAGGGTTCGGGGACGTCCCGACGTCTGGAATCCCCGAGAATTCCGTCTTCGTATAGTCTTCGTTCTCCTGTGCCGGATACGCGAGAGAGAGAAAGAGAGGAGTAATATGCGGCATCTTAAAAGCCCCTCGAAAATTCCAGAAATAGAACGTCGCGCGCTTATACCTCTCCTTCTCCTCCTCCTCTTCGGCTTTGCTGTGTGCGTTATATACTCGCGATCAGACGGATCTTTTCGTTCTTCTTCCTCTTCATCCCCCTTCTCCAACCAACGACGAAGACGAAGACGACGACGACGTTAGCTTCTCTTTTTCTATATATCCCTCGACTTGCTGCTCTTCCAACTTCTCCCTCGACTCGCTCTGAGCATCGCGTTTTTTTTTCTTGCTCTTTTCTTGCGACTTGTTTCGACTGGCTCGATGCGCATTTTCGGAGCCAACGTCCGGACGTCAGCTATATACTTGACAAAAAGACCATCATCCTTATACTCCTCATCTCTTCTTCCTCTCTCTCCTCCTTTCCCCACACACACACACACACACTAAACCCTCCGACCTCCCGCGAATGTCAAGTATATCCGCACGAGCTTATCTTGTTCTCTTTTATGAAATGCTCAAATGCTTGGTAAATGTAGCGTGGGGGTAAGAATAAATTTACATTTTATATTTTTATTATTTGTTCGTTATTATTACTTTTTTTTTAAAATTAAGGATATATATTTATGAAGCAAATAGAAGAGATGAAATCGTTAGTTAATCGACTATATACATATATATACTTTCCGATACGAGTGTAGATATTTGAATTGAGTGTTATAATATCATCGCGTTTGAAAAGGTATATGTATACTGCATATATAGATTTGAAACTGAATCGACGAATAATATACGGCTGAGTTGCTTGCTCTCATATAATGTATGCAGATATATCGTTGGGTAACAGCCGTCTGAACTTGTTTCCTCAAGCGAAATATATTCGCTGCTATTAACCAGATACGAGAGAGATAGAGAGAGAAATAGAGTACACATCGATTTGATATAACGTTAAATTTTCTCCATGAAAATTCATCATTTATCTCTATCTCTCTCTCCTACTTTCTCGTACTCACATTCGATTTGTAATAACTCGCCACAAGCAATACCAATAGCAGTATGTGGTAAAAGTCCACAGCTTGCGCGTACATCTATATAAGGACTTAAATTTTACCGAAGAAAAATAAAAGCACAACTCTCGTATATACGATATCCTTGAGAATCGAGCCAAACTGGTAGAAGAGAAAAGTTTAAGGTGGTATATAGTATAGTTGTAAAAAGCCGATAATAACGACGACGCGGCATTGGCCTTAAATTCCGATCGAATAGTACGGTAAAGCGGCCGCGAACCCACTTCTTAGGAGGGGGAACAGGTGGTCACAACAGCAGCAGCAGCAGTAGCGGGTGCACACTGCCGTGGTTGGAAGAAAAAAAGAAAAAAAGATTGCAGGAAGTTCGCGTTGCAAGCTCTTACGATGATGCAGTCACCCTTCCTCGGTTTTTCCTTTGGAAAAGATGTGAGGGTGGGGAAGCTTTTTACCAACAGCTAGATTAGAACCCGTGTTGGGATTAGGGATGGGCGATACTCGAAAAAAGTATCCGAGTAAAATAATCGAGTAAACCAAAAGTAATCGATGCTGGAGTATCGAGGATTCTTAAAAAGTAT